>JARDVA010197413.1:0-10347 GCA_030265315.1 Mopalia swanii | reverse complement strand
TATATGAGTGAGTCACAAAATGTGGCTCCGGCAATCGCGGGGGTGGTTTTTACGAGGTTTCCTCCCGGTTTTCCACCGTAATAAGGCAAACATTGTGAAGTGGACAATCCGTTGTCATATAAGTGAAATACCCTTGAGTACGACGTTAAACCCCAATCAAACTAACAAACAAACAAACTGGAGATTAGTATATGAAGCAATTATGTTTGTTGTACGCGATCAGCTTTTAAGCCCTGTTCTGTTCTGTTGGCCAGAAAACTACATGCAACGGCAATAGAGGACAAAATAGTATATGCCATTTAATGGGTGATTTCCAGCAATTAATTACATGACCAGAATTCGTGGAATGTTGTATTTCTTCTACTACAGCTCTCACAAAAGGACGGGTCAGTGTGTTAATTAGTAGTTGATGAATTGATGGGTTTATGTTAGATAGATCGTCTCTGGAGCAGAATGTATAACGACCAGGCCAAGTTAGAAAGATTCGGGGCTCATGTTAACACTCCTTTTATGTTTTATCTGAGAGAGAAAGAAATCTGTTGAATCAAAACGAGCAATTTGCCGGTGACAGAAACCGTTAATCCTCATCAGCGACTTCGATTTATGGTTCTAAATCACCCTAAGTGTGAACACAAGAGGAATAAGCGTAACAGTTGTATATACTCCCCTCTTAACCCAATTATGTTTGTACCGAGATACAGTAGGCACTCCAGTGTTATTATCGTTTGATACGAAATAAAACCAAAATTACAGAAATCAATACACTATCATTATGTATTTTGATATCACCTTATAACATCGTATTGACGTATCATTTTATTGTCCATTAGTCATTGTTTATTTCGGTAAAATATAGCCAAACACATTACATATAGCGTTATTGTCAATTTGTGTAAATATATTGTGCAAGGAATTCGTTCATTTCGTTTAATCCCTATGGTATTCATTAACTGTAATATCGCTAATGCAATATATTGGCAAAGTTGTCGATCAGCTCTGTATATTAATTACATAAGCATTTGGTTATATAGTAGACTACTGGGAATAGCTTTAAATAGACTGTCGTGGCCTGTGTGCTTCATAACCATTTAATAACAGCAATATATAGATAGTTGAGATTTTTAGTAACCTGGTAACTGTTTCTGTGAGCATGTTCTCCGCGAGTTTGTGCATTCGATACACACTTGAACTTAATCCTCTTTTTGGTAGTTGTGGAATTGACGTATCGAACTCTCGTCCTTCAATCTCACAATAATGTAGTCCATTAACTTAGATTGTAAACTGCTATTATGAGACTTTGTCGTGACATCAACTGGGTGAAAATTGCCAATATATGTTTGGGCATATATCCAAAAAGCAGGATGAACAAGACGCGTTTTACAGCAAAAACGCTTTGTATAATGCGAATCCTAAGGAATGAAACCGTTTATAGCATTTCGTGCCTTTTGAAATCAATTTCGCTATCTTTAGGCCCTCGGCTAAGGGCAGCTTGTCTGGAGATTAGCAGTGCTGTCTTTACTAAACACTGGAGGAAAATTAAACTTCCCAACATTATGGAAACACTTCACATTTTGATTGTGCTAGTGTCCATTTTTTAAAATACACCGACGTTATAGAAGTCAGCACTTTACATCGAATTTCTTGAACATTTACAGATGTCTTTCTCGTTTGACCATGTAACCTGATTACATTTCAAGGTCATGTTGATTATCTGTTTTCCGTTTGTCGAATGGTGGTATATTGACTAGGCAATAAACAAGATGGATGCAGCACCATGTGTTCGATTTTTACCAAAATTTTTAATGCTAAACACGTTTACTTCACAGCTTCGCAGTTTAATGTCAGTAAATTCGTCTTGTACTTCTGTTTTAACGGTGCTCAAAGTATTTTGCGCAGATTCCCGTTACGTAAATATAATCGAAGGATAGGACGTCGAGGTACTGCCAATGTCCAAATGATAAATAACAAACGTCGACGGCCTATTCAATAGGACTAGTTGCCCTTGTGCTCTCAGATATATGGGACAGCCTAGAATCGAATCTGTTTGTGATGTATATGTTTTGCGACCTGTGACTGTCCGGTCTTGTCACTGTTTGTTCCCAGCGACGTTTGTGATTTTTGTTTTCCATGTGTCTATCTTTGTTTTATCCAAACCTATCTCAGTAATTATGCCTATATTCAGCTATTGGGGATATAAGTTTTAACATGATGGAACTGCAATGATTGTTGTCTCTAATGCGAAAGGGATTTTTGTTTTCACCAACATATTGTTTCAGACACTTCTTGCAAGTTATGAGATATACCAGAGTTTCTGCATCACATTTCGATCAGTGTACGAAATAATAAACATTTCTAGTTTGTTGCCCAACGAAGGAGGCTTTATCTGGTAGATAAGTATCTAGCTTGCATCTCGTCTTCAAACATTTTGAGGACCTGTCTAACAGGGTTACAGGGGGACTGTGGTATTTCCCTTCAGGCTCTGATTCTAGCCGTTGGTCTTAATTATAACTGTTAAGTTATCTGAGGGTACTTTGGTGTCGCATTATAGCATCTCTATTGACGTATCGATTTATTTCCCATTAGTTATAATTTTCTTTCAATAATGCTATCCACGGTTAGGTCAGAATCTCTAACCAAACACATTTCAGCTCATAATATTGTGTATACATATTGCATAATAAATTCGGTCATGTTGCTGAATCTCCGTGACTTGTTTCTTAACACACAGCTGATACAATATGTTGGCAAAGTCATCCGCTGGTCGTGTTGATTAATTACATAACTATTTTATTAAGTAAATAACATCTGGTTTACTTCAAATAGACGACTGTGTCCTTGTGTGTTTAATAACCGTAAAGCAAAACCAGATAATGGATTATCAAAATTTTTTAAAGCCAAATAACATTTTATATTAGCACGTTCCCACTGAGTTCGTGTGTTCGATCCACACTTAAAGGTAATCCCCTTTTTGGTAGACGTGAAATCGACGTATAGAAATCTCAGAAGAATATAATCCATAAGCTAATACTGTGACCTGTCATTATGAAACTACAGGTGTTGTGAAATTAACTGGGTAAAAACTTCTAATAACTCATTGGCGCTTATCCAAAAACCTTGACTGACAAAGTTGTGCTTTAACGCAAAATCTTCGTATGTGACACGACTGCTAAAGAATTTGAAAAGCTTTGCCTATAGTGCCTTTAAGAACATTATCCCTAATTACTGTTTAAGTCTTCAAGTAGTCAGCTATGTCATAAACTAGTTATATTTTTAACTTTTACCTACAAATCCTAATAACTCAAGTAATAAACTTTTAAGTAATATATCTGGTACAGAAAAACATAATTTGACAGTTTACTGTGGACCTCCTCCTTTCCCTAGTAAGACTTAGCACGGGAAAGTCTTACTTATCTCTTATCGGGGGATAAATCAGTTAAGCACTTTATTGGGAACCCCTGTTACTCTGTTCTCTATTGGGAACCCCAGTAACTGTGTTTAGAAACTCTTATTTTACTGAATATGTGTAAGTACACAGAAAGCAGCGCTGGGCAGGGCAATTAGAATTCGGTTCTTATGTACGGACTTGGTTAACGTGAAATTTGAAATCAATCTAGCTGGTTTATATCTTGTAAATTTTAATCAGCGTATACACATTTTTAACATCATTAAGGCCGGGTGACTGAGTGGTCTAGTTGGCCGGCATTTACTGCTGGCGATTCGGTGCCTAATCCCGGACGGGTTTCAACCTTCAAAATTTTCTGAACTAGAATTTGTTCAAACTAAGAAAGTGTTATCCCAAAATAACGAAAATACTGTTAATCTTCACTTTTGTAAAAGACACAAAAATTATTCAGCGTATACATATGTTTATTATGAGAAACATTTGGAGCACTTCCAATTTAACGATCGTGTGGTCATCGTCACCATTTTTGTTTTCCCCCTACCTCTGACCGGAAGTTCGTGATTTTAAACTTCAGTTTTTCTTGTTATGACAACTACAAGATGTAATTAAATTTGAAGGCCAATTGGACGATTTGTTCCGTCTGTTTGCAATTATTTTTCACACGAGTTTTGCAGAAGCTCTGCTTTCGATGTCATAAATTTTCACTGATGATTTGCTTTCGACGACTTCATGACTTTATGCCAAATTTATGAGTTATTATTTTTTTTTTGTCGCCTTGGGCTTTATCCATATTTACAGATATTGTCTGTCTCCAAATATTTTAGATAGGAAGTTTTTGACTTGCTCGACTACACGACTTCAACGATGTGGAGATTATGGACATTTACAGAAATATTTCCGACGACAACCAGCTAAGGTGATTGGCAGATAGCTTCCTATTGCCCTTGTGCTCTCACCGATAAGAGACAAACAGGAACCGGATCTGTTTTTCTAGAAATAAAGGAATTGTTTGAGATTAGAACATGGAGCAATAAAGTTTGTTATACGCGGTCAGTTTTTAAACCCTGTTCTGTTGACCAGAGAGCTACATGCAACGGAAAAAGATGAAATAATGGTAAATGTCATTTACTCGTGGACTGTTGTATTTCTTCTACTACAGCTCTCACAAAAGGACGGGTCAGTGTGTTAATTAGTAGTTGAGGAATTTATGGGTTTATGTTAGATTGTTGGTCTCTGGAGCAGAATATATAACGACCAGGCCAAGTTAGAAAGATTCGGGGCTCATGTTAACACTCCTATTATGATTTAACTGAGAGAGAAAGAAATCTCTTGAATCAAAACTAGCAATTTGCCGGTGACAGAAACCGTTAATCCTCATCAGCGACTTTGATCTATGGTTCTAAATCACCCTAAGTGTGAACACAAGAAGAATAAGCGTAACTGTTTTATATACGGCCCTCTTAACCCAATTATGTTTGTACCGAGATACAGTAGGCACTCCAGTGTTATTATGGTTTGATACGAAATGAAACCAAAATTAACGAAATCAATACACTACCATTATGGGCCCGCGGCCGTGGCTTAATGGTTAGCGAGCGCGCTTACTAAAGCCTACTTCGATGTACCGTTCACTGGATCGAGTCCGTCTGTGAGTGAGTTACATGATGTGTCTCCGACAATCGCGGAGGTGGTTTTTACGAGGTTTCTTCCCGGTTTTCCACCGTAATTAAGCAGGGCACATTGTGAAGTGGACAATCCGTCGTCATATAAGTGAAATACCCTGAATACAACGTTAAACCCCAAACAAACAAACAAACAAACACTTCCATTATGCATTTTGATATCACATGATGACATCGTGGTCAAGTGACGTATCATTTTATTTTCCATTAGTCATTGTTTATTTCGGTAAACTAATTGGTGGTTAGGTTACAAACTCTAACCAAACACATTACAGACAGCATTACATGTTATAACCATCAAGTACCATCTAGCTTTTTAACGTAGACTTGGAACTTTGGGATAAACCCGCACCAGTATTGTCTTACCTGGAAGACACGAGGGGGGTGGCTGGGTGGGTTCTATTTTTACAAAAAGCCCAGGTGCATAAAAATGTTACAATGTGTACACAATCGCAGCACTAGGAAAAGGCCCAGGGCCGCCTAGATATATCTAATTATATAATACGGTGTTAATGTCATTTTAAAACCATTGTCAATGCCATTCTTTAATGATTTTAAAATAAACTGAAATATTGAATCACCATGTATCCATGTGTATCTGTTATTGGAGTTGTAAGTTTACTCTACTTTGTGAAACTCATCAGTGTGGATAATGCTTATGTCATTTTAAGAGATGGCTTTCCGTCTGGACGTCTATCTTGTAATTTTGATAACCTTGTCTACGAGATGTCTAAAAGTTTCTAGTTATCGATTGAGAGATTGGGAGGGTGCTTCCTGTTGCCCTTGTGTTCTCCAAGCTAAGTGGTAAGACGATGTCTCGTATGGCGTCTTGTGGTTGTTCTAATTTGCCATTGACGTAGATAGTTGTTTCCTTCACATCTTGTTCGCCATCGTATGAGTGAAATAACTTTAAGTACGGCTTTAAATCTGTGTCAAACAAACACTGTTCGGACAATTATTCAGTTATCAGGAATATGCCTTAATGTCAGGTGATATCAAACAAGTGCGATGCCTTGTCCGTACTAGGATTGTAAAAAAAGGAAAAACTTTAGCTGTATTGGAGCCGCTCGCTCGATACTACATCCATTAAATATCGTTCAGTCAGTATCGGAAAGGCGAATCTAAGTCTCTGACCAGAGCAAATTAGCTTTGTGGAATTCTCAATCACATCCGGCTTTTTACAAGGAAATTTAAGAGTGTGAATGGTGTGAGGAGCGAAGGGGATGGAGGAGCGAAAGGGGAGGAGGGGTAGTGGGTGGGGGGGGGGGGGCCGTTGCATATGGAAAGGAATTAACAGGTCCAATTTGAGAAGATTAACACAAGACTAAATATAGTTTGTTGTAGGGTCACTTGTTGAAATATCTTGTTGTCTGTTCCTTTAAACTTGATCATCAAACGAAGAGGGCCATGCTCCTATTGTTCAATGGGCGATTTAGCATAGCATACGAAAATAACTTACATGGATGGTAATATTAGGCGATCGTCCAGCTCTTACAAGCGATCTGGTCCGAGCATTACGTGTGAATATACCTATAGTTACGTTCAGATTGTTTATCACACTGCTGGTCCCTGGAGCATAGACCAGACCAAATTGGGAAGATTTAGGGCTCCTGGAAATACTGCTCATAAACTAAATATGTCAAATTAGCCAATTTTTCATGTGACGAAAACGATAAACCGACTTCCGCATCTTTGATTTATGGGTCTAAATGTATCCCAAGCGTGACAACAAAACCAATATAATGCGTATCAGTTTTATATACTGCTTTCATAAACCCAAGTATATATAGCTTGCCAAGATACGGTAGATGCTCATCGATTGAAACCAAGGGTTAACCGAAATCAATACATTGGCATTATGTATTTTGATTTTACACATAACATTGTATCAGAAGTATATTAAGCAGAAGTATGAAACCCGCCATTCTCCAGTCTCAACGGCAATGTGATCAGACCAGCGCTTATTGTTGAAAACAAAACGCCCCCTAGCAAACAAAGAGAACCTCGAGGGACATGAATTGGATGTGGAATCATGGGTAAATCATGCTAAAGCTATTTATAATCATAAGGCGACAGTGGATTCCGACATTCAAACTGCGCGAAACGAACGAAATCCCCCATTTCTTTCGCTATGAGTCATATGGCAATATGATAGGTCGCAGTAAGTCTTTATCCCATTACACACATTACAGCCTGTTGTTTTACAGGTGTCCTCTAACTGATCCTAGTGACGCTTTCTATGGTACGGCTTGGCAGAACTTTTTCAGTACTTCAGGAATGCATTATAAGTTTTCGGTGATTCTACCTAACTTTGGAGACACCCTGATCGAGTTCCTGGTGGTAAATTTTGAATAGCAGTCTTTCCGAATGATATTTCGGTCTGCTTGTGGATGGAGTTCTACTAACTGGATGGACTGGAGAATTGTCGTTTTTTATGTTGTCTTGCGGTACTAGTATCTAGGAAAAGAGCAATTGGTTTCGAGAAGAGGAATGAATCGTGTGAAATCTTGTGGATCACATGACATGTTTATTACCGATCACATGACGGGATTATTACCGCCATACGCTCAGTTGCTATAGTTGACACTATTAGAATTTCCACTGACAAGCTTAACATAATAGAGTAAAGTGACTAAAGTGAATATAAAGTGTCATATTGACTCAATATTTCGGTTTATTATCAAACCATCATCTCCTGTTTGATAATAAACTGAAGTATTGAGTCAATATGAACTTTTCGTCCTTCTTTGGAGTAGTCACTATAGTTGACACTGTAGGGCAAGTTACTGCTCTTCTACACGTTATCGTCGATCACTCGTGTTAAAGAGGTCAAATCATTCTCGCTTTGGTGGAGAAAATGCCTCGTGAGATATTGACGGGCCATTTAATCTGATTTAAGCGCTGTATATTAAAGGTATTGACTCCGTGATATAAGATAAGAAAACGTACAGTTTTGTGTGTTTATCTCGTAATATATTACCCTGGGATTCGATAGCTAATACATGTTTTTCTTTTGTTTTATTGTGAATCACTTGGAGCTATTCTTTTGGTGCAACAGTTCTCTTGCCACCCCAGTTGAAAACAAAATAATAACACAACAACTTTACAACGATCGTAAAAATTGTACTTCAACCACAACAACAATAACACAAATGTCTCGCTGATGCAAGGGATGGATTTCCAAGCCTCATCCACTTCCGGTCTAGGATAAACATGATTCATGCCGATTGCAGCGTGATGTGCATTGCACCGCTTAATTCCCTTTTAAATGTCTCTCAATGCTTAATGCCGCTTTCCTATCCTGGATATACAACGAGAAGATTTAGTGGGCGTTTTTTTTACGCGGTTTCTTTCACCAATTGCCGGCATTGGGAATAAGTTATGTAGAAAATACTCTTGACAACTAACGCGTTAAACACCAATAAACAAAGTAACAAACTTACTTTTCTGTCTGGCTAAATACAGTTTATTAGAAGTATATATATGCTGTCAACTATATAGAGGAACACTGATTTTTTAGCGGAGCTTTTGTATATAACCGTTCACGGTATGGTTGTGTTGCTGTTCACTCGGTGAAAGTACACCGGCGGCATATAAGTGAAATACCCTTAAGCACGGCGTTAAACACTAATCAATCTTTACATATACATACATATACAATTAGCTTTTAATAACCCAAAATAGATAAATCCACAAAAAGAATGAGGGGATTTCTGGTAAAATGACATAAGCTATTATTTAAAGCATTAGTTTGATGCCCTGTAAATAAAATAACCGCGGAAGTATCCAGTCATCAATTATCTTGGATATTGATTTTGGATGGAGTTAACTGTTAACAGTTATTAGCAATGTATTATTATATTGCCAATGTTGATTAGGGGCTCTGAGTTTGTATAATACACTTCACCGAACAATTTACCAGATTTGCTAACGTTAGGCTGAAGCCAAGCCATTAATTAATCGATGTGAAAACAGATTTAGAGTTATCCGTCTTAAAGAATGGGAATTCGGCAGTTTGAACTTATCACTCGATTTACATAGGGAAGTAATTAAGCTTACTGGAGGCCTGTTTTGTCAACATTATATATTATTCAATAAGCACGTAATTAAGAGCTCGTTAAGACCAATTAGCGAACATTGTTAACCAAAGGCATAGTTAGCAACGAATATTTTCTATACACCAGATGAAAATCGGAAAAACTCGAACACTGTGAGGCCTATCTTTATGAAACTTGCTATTCACATTCACCAACAACTGTAGTTGCGTCTTTTTGTTATTTTGGAAAAACTATTTTATTTATTTTCCGTTTGGCTGACCGGCCCTAATTCCTTTCCGGGGCAGAACTCGAAAACCTTTAGGCCTATCTTTCTGACATTTCGTAGACACGTTCATCATTCCGATGCGAATTGCTCACAGTCTATCTGTTTCTGTTCCACCATTCGTATCAGGCATTCGCTCGTTATTTTCATAAAAAAATCTGGACATTAGATAAATTACCATCGCTAAATCCGAAGAAGGGTTCGTTATAGAACATTCGCTAAGTTGAATGTCGCCTTTTTTAATTTCCTGATCTAGCCATCCTTTGTGTATCTCCGGTTTGAAGTCGTTGTTACCCGCCATAGACTGTTCCGAATGGAGTTTCTCCTGCCTACGTCACAGCTCAATTGACTCGTTTGTACGTGAATAAAATTTTAAGCGTCGGAAAAATACGGGATTTATTTTACAGATAGTTTATAATATTATCTTTGTAATTCAGTCACTTTCAATCTGATTTCAAACCCATTTGGAAACTGTAGTTATTATGGATTAATCATATTTTTTTATTTGTCCGTCCGTCTGTCCGTCCGTATGGCAGGCCGACCCCAATCCGTTTCCTGAGCAGACCTTGGAAAGTTTTGGTCCTATATCTTTATGAAAAGTGGTAGACACACCCACCATGGGTTGTGTATGTGCTTTTGTTATGATGGATTATTTATTTTAATTTTCAGACTAGGCTGTGAAATGTGCCATATTTTGCAATATACAGGATAATCATGGTTAGGCTTCACCGTATAGGGGGTTACCTGTTAACCGAGTAAATTCACACTGTATACAAAATTATTGAATGTCACGGTCTATGGTATCCCAATCAGTTCCACTCTTCTGCGGGCGATGTTGTCATCAAGTTCCTTAAAGGGATCGGTGTGTTTCATTAAATTTAATATTATGAGTTATTGTAAATTACCGTGTCTGACAGAATTTGTAGATACAAAATTAAATAT
>JARDVA010196969.1:0-10353 GCA_030265315.1 Mopalia swanii | reverse complement strand
ACTAGGACTACCAAAATAACACTGAACATATCGTTTTACGACAGCTGCCGTTTTACGGCAGATGATTTGATATAGCCTTTTAAGATAAAGAAGCCAGACTACTTTACGATTGTTACGAAGTTAGGTCTCAAAATGCTTAGTCAACAGAAAACTCTCGGCCAAATTGAGGCGTTTTTCGTTAAAGAGCAAATAACGGAGAAACTGTTCGTCCAATACAAAATGTTACAGTGCTGCCTGGTATATGTGTTTGTTTTGGGTGAGTAGTCGTGTAGATATGAAAGACAGTGCACTGGCGGACTGGTGAGCCAAGTCAGCCAAGAATGTTAGTAATCTTTCTTACAATGTGCCTCTTTCTGTTTCAGAATAGTTAATGTGACAAAAGCATTTCTTAAATGGAGTGTGGCAAGCGGAATGGGATAGTTGAGTTCTCACAAAGGAGCGTTTACTATCAGTTTATCCAACCGTTCATACACCGTGTATTGATGTGAAGTATTATCCTCATCGTTTCAAGATAACATACACAGAACTGTGTGAGAAATGTAATGTTGTAGAACCCATCCCTCATTTCCTCGTGAACTGTCATATTTACACTGAACACCGCATTCGTTTGTATGGTCAGGTGAAATCATTGGCTATAGTTTGACTCCCACACTAAGGCTGACTGAGCTATTTTTAAGCCCCAGAAATCCGCGAAGGACGTGTTTAAAAGCCTCTGCCAGTTTTGTTCCACCTTCTATGTCAAACCAACCTACTCTCACCCTTATATTATGTCTGCTCTATTATACGTAGATTATAACGATGCTCAGTTAGTTCTATATAGTTAAGGCACCTATAGATTAGTGAGATAGGCCATGACATGGAGGACATCATTCTGTCAAATGGGGACGACAGTTAACTCAATTATGTATGTATGTAAGTAATATGTGTTATTGTAGTAGAGCGTGTGAACCGCCATTTTGTTCCCTATTTATATGAAAAAGCCTGCAAATGTCATTTAATTCCCATCTGTGGCAATGCACATCGGGAGAGTTTCACCAGGTAGACGATTCTATTTTAGTTGTGTAACATCACCACACTATATATCGACTCTAGTTTTTGTTTCAAGACCAAAGACTTCATCACACAGCCATGTTGTGTTGGTATTCATTAGCCCCGTCACCTGAGCGAGAGCCTGCTCTGAGGCAATCTCACCTAATTACTTGTCATCAGAGAACAGCTGCATCTTTATGTTTAATTACGGCCATAAGGTTGGCATCCCCGTGAGCTAGTAAAATTACCACAGTAAATTACTACAACCTGGTTGAAATATTCATATAACACTCAAAATACATCATCAGTTAAGAAAAAAATGACAACAAAAATAAGGAACTTTAATCTCATCAGCAAACAGTCAGGAGTTTTAGGTTACGCACATTGATTAAATTTTAGTATTTTTTTTAAACCCATTTTGTGGCAAAATTTGGTCGTGTAGGTGTATTTCGTGTTGGATTGTTTGTGTGGTAGCTGATCGTGACTGTCACACCGCCACACACAGTCACACGACGTCCAACGACTAATGACACGACTGGTCCTTGATACGCATTTGCTGTCTTGCAGCAAGCAGTATACAATTTAAAGGCTACACATCTACTACCACTTTCCGACAGGTGACTGTTTGTATGAATAGCAAGAAGGGGCAGTGTATGTCTCTGTGTTTAGCAAAGTGGAAGAATCGAAGTTGCGATGCGAAGAACTGAAATTGCGATGTGAAGAAGCGAAGCTGCGAAGAAACAAAGTTGCAATGCGAAGCTGGGAAGAAGCGAAGTTGCGATGCGAAGAAGCGTCGTTGCCAAGAAGCAAAATAACGGGAGGTGGTAGAGGGGAGAGGGGAGGGGGGGAGGGGGCTGCTTTCGTTTATTAAAGAGACATTTCACCGCTTGAGGGAGTTGGGGGGGGGAGGCTGCCTTCATTTATTACAGAGACATTTCACCGCCATCAAACATTCTGCCTTGTTTTGTCCTGTGTTAAACTAATGGACTACAAGACTTAAACTAATTACCAGTACTAGCCTAGAACTATTAATAATAAATAGTAGAACTAAACGTATACCAATTTATTTGCATCGCGACTTCGCTTCTTTCACTTTACTTAAAACAGAGACAGGTTTGGCAAACATCGCAGAAAATACCTACGACGGGACCAAGGCAATTCGCTGCTCATAACGCCTCCAATGTGACTTGGACTTTTCCATTGTATACTACTCACCTAACCTTAGCCTAAGTTGTGTAGCTGATTAATATACGTATATGTTTGAAAATCATGCAGCGAGTCATAATATTGAACCAAAGATCGTTTTGCTTAATGTTAGGCTAAAACAAATCACACGCAACATTGTCAGAATCTGCAAGTGGAAGGAAGACGGGTTTTGGATGAACATTACAACACAGGTCTATTTATTTAACAAATATTACTCTAACAATTTTCGACGTAAGTGATATTATTGTAATGATATTGCACAGGACTATGGACAAATTGTGAACCTGCCAATATGCTTTGGTTAATAGTTTGCTAATAGAATGCATTCAGGCTGTCTGGTGACAAAGGTTGATAATATTGACAATATTATATAGTATAATGTTTAACATGCATTACGCTGTCATATGGAGCTTAGTTAATTAAAAGGCGATTTATAATTTACATAAATTGCCAGATACACGATTTGCAATGGAACGTACAAATCTCGTTAAATCTCGATACTATTCAACAAGAGGCTGTTAACACCGAACACTTAAAGGCAAGTTAAAGCAAACTATTTATCGTCTGGCTTGACGTACATCAGCTAGCTTTCGTTGTTTTTTTCTAAAGGGAACATACATCTACAAACTGGCACATGGCATAAAGTGTTGATAGAAAAGGTAAATGAGAAGATAGGTATATCGATCCTAAAAGAAAAAGGCATTATAAATCTTGCACTAAAGTCTCCCTGAAGAATAACGGATGTGTTTTGGAGTTGTTTTGATGGAAGGTGGGAAGTGTCCAGAGTACACTTAAAGATGTGTAGCGACAGCAGGAAACAAAGCCAAGGTATTTAAACTACTCTCAGCTTTCTTCACATAATATCATTTGTCAAACAGGTTCACGTGAGAACGATAAGCTATCTCACTCAACTCACGTTATGTTCTATCAATATAAAGTTTACCAGCAAATTAGGCGATGGGCAAATTGTTACGTCTCAACTTTGCTTCCATATCTTTAGCAGAGTGGGAAGATAAAGCCCTTGGATAGTGTGCTAAACAGCCCCTGTTTTATCTTAGATGTTTGGATGTCATATATGTATACTCTGGCATCACTCCAGAGATAATCTCTTTATTGCCACTCTTTATCAGCATGATGCAAACATCAACTTCCATCCTACTATCAGCCTTGATAGTGTAGATTTGTCGGATTGTATGTGTACAAGGGCCTCAATTAAGATAGAGTATAGTGTCATTCGGTTTTTAGGTATATTCTTTAAGCCTACAGATACCCACCTACTTCTCCAGGCTAAATCTGTTCATCATACACATACCTTCAAGGGAGTTATTATATCCCAAATAACAACGTTTTACAGGAATTGTAACATTCTTGCTATAGTTTCAACTTAAATTGTTTTGTTGTCTCCAAGGCCTTGACACTAAGACGATATACTACGCGACTTCTCCGCCGAATAAAATCCCGAAACCTCAGACAACTGAACAGTTATAATTTAGACCACGGGCTAAGGATCAGCTATGAAACCATCTTCGCGAGCCAAAGTCAAGACATGGATGTATTAACCTTGGCACATATATATGAATACTTATAATATTTAGACGCTTATAAGCCAGCTATATTATATCAATCGCTATAAGGTTTAGACGTGTATATACCAGCCTTCATATTAATACCTATAATGTTTGGACGTTTATAAGCCATCTTAAATATTATTAGCTGTAATGTTTGTATGTAATGTTTATAATGTAATGTATAAGCCGGTTGAACATATCAATCCATACACGGTCTGCACGTGTATAAGCCAGGCTTATATATTAATGACTATAATGTTTAGACGTTTATAAGCCAGCTATATTATATCCATCCCTATAATGTTTGGACCTGTATATGCGATCTAACATATTGTCCAAGAACATTTGAAAGTATAGATTTGGGCTGAAATATTAACCCCTATCGAAGATTTGGACTTTTGGATTTATACTGAAATAATTTATTAACAAAAATTGAATGAGTGGAACGTAGATGAAATACTCATCGCAAATTTTAATGTTTAGAAGTGGAGATAGGATTTGAGTTATATACTAGTATGCCTATTGTCAATAACTGGAGTTATGGACATTGGTATACGTTCTGTGGTGGAGATAAGGGGCGGATTTGATAATTGAAAATATGGTAAGTGTTGTTATAAAGATAATAGATAGATCTTTAAGGAGTTTAAGGACAGAGAAAAGGATTTTGGGGTAATTGTCAAGCGCATTGGAGACACGGGTTAGTGGGTATAAGGTTGATGGAAGATCACGGGGTGGGTGTAGGGCATATGAGGTAGGCTTTGGCTTAGAGATTAGTAATAGGACTCACTCCACAAAATAGAATATACTATAGTGTCAAGCCCATAACGTAGTTTAATACTTATTGGTATTTAATCCGTAATCTTCTTTTTTTTCTAATGTTTGATAATATTTATTATTGTTGATTATGATTAATCTCTATCCGTTGGCTACTGTCTTTTTATATTTTTTTTTCTCTTTTATAAAAGGACATTTGTATTTTAAATTCCTTTCTTTTTTCATTTTTAAATCAAGTTTGCTCCAGTATTTTGTTTGATATCCTGTCATGTTTGGTGTAAAATCACGTGTAACTGTTTTATTGCATATTTAATACTTTACCTGAGTCATCTTAAGATTACATTGTACAAGTACCGTTAATATCCAGACCTTACCACCATGTTTCGACACTTTATTTTGTCATCTGTGAGCATGACTAAAATCGTCATCAATTTATTTAGTGTAAAGAAACTTAAAGAGAGACACAGAGAGATAAACAAGAAGTGGGCCAAAACAGGTGGAGACCAGAATAAGATTATATAGAGGATATTACACAGTGAAGTTTGAATGCAATAAATAATGCCAAAGTGAATTGTTGAGAGAATATAATTCACGAGACGCAAAGCGTCGAATGTGTTATCCTTTTTAAGTGTGTATATCTATATATACACATATTACATCCCAGCGTGCGATTGTTCATCTGGCCGCCTTCACTTCAAATTTTGTTTTCAAACTAAAATTTATTTCAGTTGAGTTTAACGGCGTTAGCACTCGATGCCAATGCAAGTAATTTCTCATTTCGGTAGTCTTCTCATGACTATGGCGGGTTTTGGAACCGTCACTTTTGGAGCAAAGTGAAATCCTTTTTATTCCAGATCGGTCATTTTAGGCCTATGGTTGCTAAGACCCCATTCGTCATTTGGCACTTCGTCTAAGCCTTGCACGCCCGCGGTGGCTCGGGTTTTCACTCGATGCAAAAATGACGACATAGGTCTTAGCAACAATACTATGACCTTTCGCTCGTCCTTAAACTTCTTAATATACTGAATACTCCGGGTCAATTTCACTACATGTAAAGTGCAGTTTACAGTCTTCAAAGTGAGATGCACTCAGAAAGTACTGTAGCCGGATAGGAACTAAGTTCGAGAGAATAATAACAAAAGGTGTTATAACACTGCAGCGGTCCTAACATGAGGAAACTATCGTCATAAAAGTATTATTTCTCGCGGTATGAGCAAAATGACAAGGATAAAAGGTTAAAACGCAAGATCTACCAAAATCAAGCAATTATTTGTCTATTACTGGATCAATTTCTAACACAATTACGATGATATGTTGAGCAAGAGGCTATACATCCGCAATAGAGCCCTTTTGGCTAGCTCATGAAATAAGCCGGCAAGTTAGCGACGACCCAGTTCCGGATATTAAACCATTGATTTACTGGATCATTTAGCACTCAACTGATTACCACTGCACCATTCACCACATCTGACGACATGCAGATTCCTCGCTTCATTTTTTCATGAATTCAACAGCCAGATAAAAGGAATCAAATTATAACTGGTATAGTTCTACCCTGGTTTAGTCGTGAATAAAGCCCCTGGCGGATCTCTGACCCACACATTCTCAGCACCAGCGGATGTCAACAAGTTTTACTGTGACGAGGGCAATACCCTGTATTATATCAGGGTTACTTCGAGGCGAGGCCAGCACATTGTCATATTAAAGTTGTCAAATATTTATTATAACAACCACTAAATAAGGGAGCTTTGTGATATGACCCGGATTTAAGTGTGAATTTTTTATTTCACCTTTCATTTTGTTGAGTTTTATTCACGATGTAAATTAAAAATTGTGAATTATATAAAGGCTGACAGAATTGTGATCTGAGGAAAGTAGAGTAGAAGATTTAATATTGTTTAATTAAGCTTACGTCCGAACGTCCGTCGGCGTGTCTTTCTGTGGTCCGCTAGCTCAATAGAACTCCAAGAACTTTGACAAGATTTGACTTAAATTTGATATAAAAATAAAATGTTAGAGCATACAGTATAAGAAAAGGACATAGGCCTACTGTGTGCCATATTTTTGCACATACCTGGTAACCATGGTAACCAAAGGACACAGGCTCCTACAAAAGACCCTCATAGAATTTCCAAAGATGTGTACATTGATTGCGTGTATATGGAGCCATATTCGGACATATCCTTAGGTAAACAGCTGGTTCATTCCTCAATCAATCGATGGATTTACTTAACTTCGTGTTGTTTTTTATTAATCAGTGATTATGTGTCTTGTATACACATCGTTAATCGCATTGATACAGTTTCCACAATAAATTCTTTGTAGTTACGAATAACGTGATTATCATCTTTTATAATTATGACATTACGTGGAAATGAATCGCCTTGCTATGAACACCCAACCATGCGAGTGCGATCTTAGTTAGATATAAAATACATATAGTACTTTTCATGTTAATTGATTAATCGTTGGACATATCACTAAGTATTACGATTAAACTAAACACCCTGCTATACGCCAACTCATACAAATTATACTCCACGCATGCTCACTTTTGGTTAATCTGTAATTGGTAAATATTATATGAGAATTCCAGAACAAAGCACGCAGTCTATACACGTTTTACATCTAGAGTTACTCTACCTAGACATTGAAGAGAACACTACATTGAAGCATTGTTTGTACATCGAGATACAATGTCGGATGCTGGAGGGAGCTTCTGTTTGCCCTGCTGCTCTCAGAGCTAAAGAGACAAGACGAAGCTGATTTCCTCTGATGTTAGTGGGTTAAGTCTTGTTTTTATCCTGTCTTTCCTTTGCTTACTGCCCGTTATTTCAACGTTGATTCCCTTCGGAAAACACAGACAGACATGCCGTTATTTCAGTGAGTGAAATGACCTTAAGTACAGCGTTAAACAATCAAATTAGCCAACATACAGTATTGGTTCGGAGATTTGAGAAACGTTATGGTTATCATGCATTAAACACATAATATAAATCTCCGATTTACTTAAGGTATATTTTAATTTTAATCGATTAAAAACAATTAGAAAAAAAGATAAATTGCAGGTAGTTTCAAGTTAAAACAAACATATCTGAAAATCACGCAACCGTATATACGTGGTATTATAGGTTTAAGATATGATGTGTTGAGACTGTCTAACCCATAACGCGTTTCATTTCGTTGTAGAATCATTTAAACATTAAATATCATCTGTACTGAATCGGGACTAGATTTTCAACATCCCTTGTTGTCGTTCTTCCAATGGAAATTGATCTGCCAGCAAAGTAATTTTCCATAATTTCTGTCCGGGAGTAACTACCCCGTACAGTTAAGCGATATTGTGTTGTTGACAGACATTACGTCTCAATCTCTTCTCAAATTGTCTGCGGCCCGCACCCATTGATTGGAGTATATATATGTGAAACTCATTACTTATCCCCATAGCATATATATTTACAAGCTTGAAGAAGATAAACCTGGAAGAATTATTATTTCAGGCGTTGTTTATTGTTCTCGTTTTGGTAAATAAAATATATGGTGTCGACATTAATTATTTTTTTGGTCTTGTGGGAATCTTGTAATCCAGCCGTGAATCCACGTGGTAAAGTTGTTTGGAGCCGATGTGAAATAACTTCACCTGGTTTACAGTCTGCCTGTGTTCGAAAAACAGATGTATTTGACCAGTTCAAAGGAAGAGGCAATTGTCTGGCACAGACAGCTTTCTAGATGGCGTTACGGAGAAGTTCGATTGGAACACGCTCAGCCGTATTAGTGAAAACAACTGTGGATGTCAAGTTTACAGGGTGTCAACTATTCGATTAAATCATGGAATAGTCTTGTACATTTTGTTTCACCAACTTTCTTATTTAATAACATTTTCACGAATGACCGACATACCAGAGTTGTGGCATGTCGAGTTGATGCTGATGTCACGGTATAAGTTCGCCAGTTTTTTACAGCTGGTTCAAAGCACTCCTTTGATGTTAGGTATGGTTAATTTCACCGTTCAGTTCTCAATAGGCTCAGATTTACAGGTTTAATATTCCGTGAAATAATGACATGTCAACAGCAAAAAGCCAACAGCAATAAGCAGACCACTCAGTAACACTATTAAGACAGTCAGTATTATGTGTCCAGTTTAACGTTTTAGCATGGCTGATATTAATTTGTATCATCATCATCACCTTTATCATCATCATCATCATCAACATCTTCATCATCGTTATTATTATTACTATTATTATGGTTATGATTATTATAATTATTATTATTATTATTAATATGATTATTATAATTATTATGATTATTAACAATAATCTATCTCAGACGTAACTAATAGTTGTTCTAGATTTCATAAGCAGGTTAGCATGTTTAGGAACACACTAACTTTATTGTATCCTTTATAATGGATGGTTTATTTGTCGGTTCACTTCAATATGGCTTGAAATCAGGAAATGGAAATAGTTCTTTGACAAAGGAAATATTTGTAAATGAGTGAGTTAATAATATATCTTACTATTTTAACTATGATTTTAACATAGTAAATATAGTAAAAACTCCGAAGCCTGATAATGAATTCTTGATGTTTCTTAGGAATCGGTACTATACAATATCTCTAACACGTGTCATCCCTTTATTATAGTTCACAAGAACACATTTCACATTATGTTGAGCTTCCGTTTATAAGTTTATTCTGTATTTTATAAACAAGGACAGGCGTTGTTCCTGGCACATATATCAGAGAGTGTAAGTAAGTAGGCATATTTCTCCATCAGCGCCTGACTAAACGAATCACCGAGTGGCTCTCTCAAACTGTCCGAATGTAGAGTAATAGAGGAGAACAGATGTCAGCTTGAACGTTTAACATCCATCGTCTGAACCATGCCAGGAATTATAATAGTTCTTTGTTTTACATATGCTCAATCTTTTCCCTGGTGTTTTGCCAGAACTCATAAATGTCAGCTGTAAAGTGTTACTTATGTGTAATGGGATTAGTATACTAATCCCAGGTGTATGTAAGAAGCGGTGATTGAACAAATAATGATATTCTTCACCCGTCAGTAACTAACTATATCTTATTTCTTATTATCTCTGGTGACAAAATATATGAAAATCAATTGCTTGTAATCTCTGTTGACAAAACATGCAGATGAACACAAATAGCAAACAGTAATCAACTTCTTCCACCAGTTCATAACATACCTTTATTTTTAGAGGAATACCTTAACTCTATAGGTGCAGTATGTTTCAATCGTAGGCACATGGCTTTGTTTAGCACTAGAGGAATAAAGGCTCTCCAACTGAATGATACTGTTTGCTTTTTGCTTTGACAAATAGTAATCGACTTCTTTCGTACGTTAAACCTTTGTCAAGTCACCAATGACTTTCCTTGTTCTGTAAGCGTTAAACCTTCACCAAGTCACCAATGATTTTCCTTGTTCTATACGCGTTAAACCTTCGCCAAGTCACCAATGGCTTTCCTTGTTCTGTAAGCGTTAAACCTTCACCAAGTCACCAATGACTTTCCTTGATCTATACGTCAAACCTTTGTCAAGTCACCAATGACTTTCCTTGATCTGTACGCGTTAAACCTTTGTCAAGTCACCAATGACTTTCCTTGATCTGTACGAGTTAAACCTTCGCCAAGTCACCAATGACTTTCCTTGTTCTATACGCGTTAAACCTTCGCCAAGTAAACCAATGACTTTCCTTGTTCTGTAAGCGTTAAACCTTCGCCAAGTCACCAATGACTTTCCTTGTTCTATACGCGTTA
>JARDVA010196747.1:0-10358 GCA_030265315.1 Mopalia swanii | reverse complement strand
ACAAATCTATTAGATAACTTCCAGAACACAAATATAATATACATCATCATTACCAGTCAGTGTTCAAAACGTGACTTTAAGATATGAAACACTTCTAATTGAAATGTTGATGAAAGTACGATTCACATAAAAAAAATCTATATACAAACTCACGCAATTCCCAAATTGCCCGCCAAGCCGCAGGTTAATTATGACAGGGCACGATAATGGTCGACATGCTTCAAAGCTACACACATTTACTTAGACGCGAGTAATTGATTTTGTATCTGCTAGTCAATGCACAATAAACATAGTAAGCTTCAAAGCTGGTTAACTCCTCTATTATGTGTTCTTCAAATAAACCGACGCCATCGTTAAAAGCTTGTTAATTATCATTATTCATGTAGCTCCACGACAAACACTACCGATATAAAAAAAAATTATATATCGAAAACAGCCACATCAGTCCTTGTCGGTAGAATATGATAAACAGTTAGCAGTGAGGACAAACTACATTCTTTACTCATTTGCCTTAACTTAGTTTATCTACACCAGGTATACTTGTCTAACCGATACTGCAATAGACAAAGTCAGTATGTTATCAAAAATATTTCATACCAAATCTAAATATCAACTCGTTCGCCTAAGTAAATTTATTGGGCATGGTATGACTTTTCTGTAATTTACCAAATATCCTTTCACATCAACTAAAAAACTATTTTATTTTTACCTTTTAAAGACCTGAGTTTATCACACGATATTTTCGGTAATTAGTACCTGAGATGTTTAAAGCCGGCGTATTTAAATTCCTTGTACTGACCTCCCGTGCCACACTGTGTCTAGAGTGAATAAATAATTGTATGCAAGGTTAATAAATTATGTTATATTGTCTACAACGGTCCCGTGTAACCCAACTTAACCCACAGGCTACCGGTTTAACTTCAATAATTCAACTATTATTAAATATGGAAATTTTGTTTGAAACAAAAAAAACCCAAAAAACTCCAGACATTTTATTACAGCTTGAGCATATCTGACCAAGAGTGGATTGTCAAATGTTATTTCGCTCATATGACGGGGTGTCCGCCAGATTGGTGCACGAAGTCACCCTCAACGCCACAGGTAACAAACAAACACAGGACAGTCACAGTGCGCAACACAGTCGCATCACAAACAGTTTGGTCATATATTGCTTCTTAGCACTGAGAGCAAGATCCCTCGAAGTCACCCGCTTGATGTTTTGAGAAGGATTCACCTTGCAAAAACATGAAGTTCAACGTATAACCTCTACGGCAGTAAAATGTTTCAATTAAATTTAATAAGGATGACGCAATAAGTGCTTTATAAAAAATCAAACACTCTCTACAATATCACGGTTTAACCAGTAGCCTCCCCTCCCCTCCTTTATAGTTGTTTACGTATAGTCTTGAGTTTTCCTCTTCAACTATGACGGTTCTGCTATGGCAAGTAAACCCTAGCACTGCCTAAACAATTGGTTATGCCGGGCTTTATACTCGCTGAAATTCTCTCGCTGAAAACGTGTCCATTTAAAAGTTTTATCAGTTTCTCTGTCTATATTCTTGTAAAATATATGAAGTAAATCTGTTGTTACTGAGAATATTAATGTTGCTGGTCTGCTTCGTAATTCAACTTCTAACACGTGCTTCTGTAACTATGGCATATGACAGAATTGTTCGTGTAGAAATTGTAAACTGTAGAAAGCTCTTTCGCCTAAACGGTATCTATTCAGCCTTATAGAGCCACCATTTAAAGCGTTTCCAAAGTAATGTTTGTCAATCACTCGTTCGTCGTTACTTTGCTATGACATGGAAATGAAAACAAACCATCCGCGGTATCATCGTGTTTGTACAAATAGATCTGGTTTTATTTCAACAAAATTAGGTAAACAGTCTTTAAAGTACCTGATACATGCTATTATTGTTATGGCTTAAATACGTCAACAAAGTAAACATCAAGTGTTGTTAGAAATACAACCGCCATAAGAAACTGTTTTTTGCACTCCTCTCTCTACTGCACGTTCTATCTTGTTGTTTGTTTTAGTAATATCACCTCCAGAGATAGGAGAGGGATAATTGTTAAGACTAAGACAAGTCGATAAAGCTCAAGATTGATATTGTTCGGCATTTTATATATCGATACATATGTTCTATCCCATATATAAATATACAATGATAACGATTATGGCGGTATGAAGGGTGAAATTTAATTAAAATTTTAAATGTAAACAAATAATTTTATACTAAAATTGTGCTAATCGTCGTAAGGAGTGGATGCGCTGCAAGATAGAGGTCAATCAAGATTTTGGATAAACAACTGTTTAACTTGAAATTTAAATAGACAAATTTAGCGAAGCTGGAACCATGTCTTTAATGGATCATGGTATTTGTATCACGAATGTAACAGCTGTATAAGTAACGTCTGGAAAAACAATAAGTTTCAATCTGTTAATTATATACCTTATTATCAACTGTTTTATTTATATACTAAAATATTCCCGAAATAGGAGACAACATTCACTGCTCGATTTAATTGACAAATTGCGCAAAATCTCAAAGCTTCGTATTGTTTTCCCGTGGCTTACTGCATGGTTCCGTTTGTCAAATTTGGCTAAAAAAGTATTATGTTTCAAAAGATGTCTGGGACGACAAATCAGAGTCAGATAATAGTAAAATATTAAAAGACTTCTTAGTAATAACAAAAAACCCCCTCGGCAATGACTGGTTTATGGTTCCAAAGAATAATCATTATGTGCTGCGATTGTATCTCCTCAGACTATTGTTATAGCGGTTCTTTGTCAGCAGTGATTTATGCAAAAGTATCCGGTATCTGATCCAAATTACTGACCAGTAATACATAACTATTTTAGACACAATATCCAATTATCACAAAACATGGTACACCATACGTAAAAGTTACGTATATATAAGCCATCTCAACCATTGGATCGATATGCATCCACTCCTGTCTGCACTCGCAAGTCCTCGTATGTACTGAGAACATGATCTCGGACGTAAAACGATCGTCGCCATGATTATATACACACATAAAATATAGCCGCGTAAAATATCCAATTATAGATCCTTAAAAACTAATTAAAAACAATGGCTATTGTCATAAATAAAAGTTAAAAGTAGCATTTATACATGTCCAACATTACCAAAGCACTTCACATCTTGGTTACGCTAGTGTTAATTATTGTTAGAATACAGCGTCGCCATATAAGGGAGATACCCCAAATCACGACCCGATAACAACCTTTTCATCAAAACAAAGTGGTTAGGATTGCAAAACATGTGTGTTATCGTTATAGGGTGAGAAAACAAGAAAATGAAGCTGTACAAATGATACACCTATCATGCTGCTCTTACACGTGTTGTACTATCTGTCGTTTTTCACTCAAAGCCACGTAACTGTTCGCAATGTAAATACAATATATGTTAAAAAAAATATGCCACATTTGTTGTGATTCTGTGAAGTGAATCGGCATGAAAATGTTGTGAATTAGTTGGATACAGTATGTCTATACACTTTTTATTTTGTAATTTTGGCTAACTTTTATCCACCATATATTTTTCTTCCAGCATCAACATACCAATATGCAAAAAAAAATGTAAGAGCAGATTTGGCGCTCAATTTGATAAGGGTTTATTTCTTGCACACGGATTTATTTGTTGTTTTCTTTTATTTAAAATATCGTTCAATATGTTGTTCGCACATGGCTCTTACCATTGTTGTTTTCTTTTTTATTTGAAATCATTGCAGAATAATTTTACAATTGGGCCAATATATGCATCCCCTAGAGATACAAATCAAAATTTTATTCTGCGAGAGATGGCCAGCGATTTCGAATTGCAGAAAGGATGATGTCCCGCAGGTATTTTGTTTAAGTTACACAATATTATTTCCAATATTCGCAAGTTACTTGAGCTCGAAAACTGATTTTTTTTTTCTAAACAATAAACTCCAAGGTGTCCTATTTATCCTGCAATCGAAAAATGAGAACGGCTCAAGGGAAATGATCCTCGACATTTGAGTAGTTAAGGGCCGGTGCTGGTTGGAAATAAAATGCGCTTCAGGGTTTAACACTGTAAACCAAAGTGGCAACAACGTGAAACGACAAGATGCGCATGTTAAGTTTCTATAACTCGGTTTAATAAACTTTCAGCAGGAATGATTCCAGCTACAAGGTCTGACCGAGGCATCTTACCTGGCTTCCGATATTTCGGAAACCAGCTTTCATTGCGCAGTGATACTCGTCGCACCACAGCGTGAACGGACTCCACAATACTTCCAGTATAGTTTTGTAAACAAAAACACGGGTTAGCGCTTTTTCTTCTATTATGAAATGTGACCTTTCGAGGAAAAAATGTCTACATTTTGGTTTTGGTTCTGTTGCATTTTCGCCTGTACAGATCAATAAACACATTTGAATACAAATCTTAAAAAATGGGATAATCAACAAAAAGATGGCTTGTGATACATTAAATAAAATCTCAGCATGAAATCTCGAGGAAGGTCCGTGAAAATCGTTTAGAATGGGCCTTTCCTGTTATACTCTCATTTTTTTGCCACGGGCCAACCCCATTATATTGTACAGGACTATGTGGAAGAACAGTGGAAGCACTGAATAGGCTACGCTGTCTAAATAAATAATATTTGTAAAAATAATAAATCAATCAACCAACCAATAAACCAATTAGATCAACAACAACAACAATTTCATCAATCAGCAAATTAATAAATGCCCTAACATTTATGACGACAACAGTCTAACTAAGCTTGACAAAAACGTTTTCTGAGTCTACAGATTGCTTGAAACTGTAGATAAAGAAAGCTGTCCACACATCCAAATAGTATTGTTCCAAGCCGCTGTATACTGACTATGTACTAAAGGTGCGTGCATTACCACGGTGCGATCTGTAGTAACAATTGGTTTTGATTGGTCGACTTGTTTTTCTCAACCAATCAAAAAGCCGCAAATAAGGGGAATCCTTATAAGTCGTAGCAACAAATCGTACTGTTAGGCGTCTTTATGCTTATTTTATAAACCTATCAGACAATCAGGGCAGTGTGTTTCTAACATAACCGTCCTCTTTTTATTTGGCATTGGGGGATCATTAATTTTCCAATTGAGCAAAAAAACTTCACATGTCATGTTTGTGCTCATAGGATCGCCACCATATAAAGGATTTGTTTGCTCGATTGGGTTTAACGCCGTACTTATTATTTTACTTCTACGCTCATATAAGTGTTCCCTTGAGTTCGGTGTGAGGCGCCAATCAATCGGTATCTTAAGGGAATACTGTTTTCAGGTCGCCTACATCAGTTAAACAGATCGTATCATGTCATTGCCATGTTTGTTCGTTTGTACAGAAAGCACGGTGACATTGACAAATAAAAAATTACGAGACAACAAGACAACCGATCCAATATTATATAGGATGTATAAATTACAAATGAGATACTCTTAATAGATCGTAGCGTCTCTGTTATATATTTAGACAAGAAATAAAATCGCATTAATATTAGATCGAAAACAATTAGCTTTGATGCCGTAGTGAGCCGATATGTTTGATCGTGTTATGCCAATATTTTCCCGGGATATTTGATATCAGACTGCTAATTAATATGAAATATTGATTAGTTCTGTGCGTAAAGAAGCCAACAATAGCAGTTTGTCTGAATCTGTTTTCTTTGTTACGATCTGTTTTATATATATTATGTATATTGTAAAAACCGAAGTACGCCCCCGAGCATGTTTGTCTTCGGTTACATGATTTAAATCGTTGGAGTAAAATAACATTATATTACCAGCTGTAAGGTTTAATATGAACGCTTGAGCACTACAGCGAAAGCATATTCAGGTTTTGGTCGTACCTCATTTTGCTACATTCAGAAAAATGTGTATACACCTCTAATCTGATTCGTCTGTTTGTTTGATTGGGGTTTAACGCCGCAATTAAGGTTACTTCATTAACATGATGGTGTGCTAGCCCAATGGGTGACGGAAACCATCCTCGAGTGATAAAAACAAAGACCAAACCGGAGAATTACAGGACGTTATACAAAGATATCAGAAACCGATCGGCTTCATGTTGCCCTGTTGCTCTGAAGGCACCAGGGCGACAGGGAACTACCTCCCAACCCTCCGTATCTGTACTCTGATGATCTGACTTTAACTGTTCAATAGCATTGGAAAATTACAAAAGCTGCGAGAAATATTTGCCTGTAGAACTGTCAATAAGCTCTCTGACAAAAGGTTTTGTAGTTAACAAAATGCTTATTTTGTAGTTAACAAAATGCTTATTTTGTAGTTTGGAAAAGACGATATCTGCACAAAGCTGGAGTTTAAAAGCGTTATCGAACCTTTAATCCTCTTGCTTTGTATTAAAGCGTCTCCATACTGCGTTCTCACCGGAATACGTACTGAGGCGTTCGTTGGCATAGATATCCGGATATATCAGAATATCAATATGGTGTTGTCGAGAAATACAATTTGAATATTCAAACTTCAATCAATTTTTTAAAATGAACAAGATATAACAATGTCGTAAACATCTATGGAAACCCGGACTTTATGTGGATTTAAAGCTGTTCTCTTGGATAATCCTAAATGATATGATTATGTATGTTAATTAGTTGATTAATTTTATTTATGAGATTGTTTTACAAACATTGAAGCAGCCACATAATCCTTTCGGGCTTTAATTAGTGACAGTCATGTGGCAAGATTTCATAGCACGGTCCCTCACGTGTAGTGTATCAATCATCCCAGTATTACTGCATCCACAAACATAGTTCAGCGCTATTGCGAATGCAGTTATTAGGATATTTTAACATCGAATTCCATCAAATGAATTGTTAATGTGAAATTTACGTTCTGTCAACAATGTCCTGTCATATGTTCTACAGATTGTCACTGAAATCTCCTTGGTGACGTCATTACTTATCTCAGATCCCCACTAGGCAATATTTTACCGTATTAGCCCGCCATTTGGGCTTTTATTTCATCATAAAACAATATCTGTACAAAAAGACAAAAATGAGACAGGATAGCACTTTATAGACAATCTCATGTTGTAAAAAAAAGGATATTAAATTTTGAAAGCACGATAAATGATTTGCTTATTTTGGCATATTTTTATACACCGCCGTGTCTTGATATATAGTAATGACCCACAGAGAGCAACACATCGCCGGTATAAGCGCAGCATGGACCATACCGTTTTCCTCTCAACAGACGTAAGCCGAATCAGAGCACCTTAGCCACTCCGAATGGCTTCCAAATTACTTTCGACAGTGCAACAGCTGGATAAACGGAGTCATGTTTTAGATGTGGGCAAAATACAGCGATGTTCCAGTGTGGCAATTTGATTATCTCTGCTCTGATCTTCAATCCGCGTTCATTTAAAAGATGGGATAAACCTCACTTTAATTTCCTGATTGTGTATCTAAGGTCTTACATAAAAGTTGTTTATCGTTCAGAGAGATCCAAATTCAAAGGAATCGCTTAAGAGTTAATTATGACAGGGCACGTTAATGCTCGAGATGCTTCAAAGCTACACACATTTACTTAGACGCGAGTAATTGACTTTCTATCTGAGAGCCAATACAAAATACATTTCACAATCTTCAAAGATTTTCGGCTCCTTGTTAATGTCTTTATGACCATGATGTTAGATGGATAATTGTGTTAATGAAATGTAGATTCATGTTTCTCATTTCAGCTATAAAGTCAATTCATTCTATATATGAATATCAACTTGAATTTCCTAACACATTTATTTTTCATTCAATAATGGTTAATCAGAACTATATTTCCGCCTTTGTTAAGATGAAAAGTCGGAGCCGTTCTGTCGTTAACTTTAACACTCAGTCGGTAAGAGTGCTAGGCCCGATTTCATGAAGCAAATTCTGACTTAAGTGAATATCTACAGTTACGAATTGAATATTGTGCTAAGCCTATATATATGGTATTTATTTCATATTGGCCATTTACTTCGCGTAATTAAGATAATAATCCCAAAATAACCAGTGTCTCAATTCAAAAGTAAAGGAATTATGTATCTTTTGAGGATTCCACTTAAATCAAAAACTACTTCGAGAAATCGGCCCCTGTCTCTGTTAACCAGAGGACTTAGTTTCAATCCTGGTGGAGGCAAGTAAAATGCTCTTTATCTGCAATAAAACATTATATAGTCTGGAAGCCACCATTTTTTCACTTAATTTTGCATTGTTGTATTTAGTTTTTTTTAGTGTTGATTTTGGTAGCCACGGGTCTTTATTTTCACAAACTGCTTGATTAGATGATGTCACCCTTGAGCAATTTGAGAAATTCAAGATGGCGTCCAAGATGGTCGCCATTACCTATAAATGACCAGAACTCCCTACATGTTCATCATTGGACGGTGATCTTTGTCTCTATACCTAGGTTTTAGGAGTCAAGATATCCATTAGAACTATGTATTATGTCAATATCGTATGACATAATAGTTATTTCAAAGATAGCTGCCAAGATGGCCGCCGTAACACTAAAACTGGCATATCTCCATAACTATTTACTCCAAATTAGTCGTGAAGGTGTCTATCACTGGGTAGTTTGAAGACTCATCTATCTGTATCAGACCAAAGTTCATATACTGAACACACACAGACAATTTGGAATCAGTTGCCTGTCTCATTCAAACTAATAGTTCCTTATGGGCTCAGGGGCTCACAGTTTAAAAGACACAACAATCAGATATGTGTTTTGTACAGTTTCATCCTTTTGCAAATGTATCACATGCAGGCTGAGGTGAATATTAATTCATCTACTTAAGGGAGAAAAACAATAACAAGTCAATATTGAAATGGTATTTATATTTTTTATTGTAAAAACCAAACCGAATGTGTACATTTCACAATCCTTTCCCTATAATAGAACCAAACACAAACACATATCTTGCACATTCTATTTACACAAAATCGTTCCATTGATACTGCACAAACTTATGATTACAGTCTGAATAATATGGTATAAATATAGTCTAAACCAAGGTAAAATACTATTTCATTTTTTAATATAAAGGAGGACATCCATTTAAATTGGGTACTCCAGTCACCCCAGTTGGACTGTCCAAACAAGGGTATCAAATACTTTTCTCTGATTTATATTTATTCAAATCATGATGTTTACACACTACTTTGTACATGTCACTCTTGCTGAATCAATAAAAATAAAAAATAAAAATGTCATCTAGAACTCTAAGATGGCTGCCAGTTTACAAGCACTGGTATATCTTCTATACTAGTCAGTCTTGGGGAAAATATGAAAAGGTAAACGACCACAGATGTTATATATTATAACAAATGTTCTTTAATTTTAAATCTGAATTCTCACACAGACTACCAAAAGCATATTATACAAATTCATATTTAAGTATGGCTACCACATCAACAAATAATTTTCACTGTTGTACATTGTGTTGCGCATGTGCATCGCAAAGACATACAATCAACCATGATATCGGGTTGATATCATAAACCAAAACCACATTTCAACACGTATTTAAAACTTGTTTTATCAGTTGAGAATAAGATTTGATTAATGTTTGTGGACATTTAAAGTAAAAACGATATTTTGATCTCAGTGCGATTTTTAGCGAAGTTTTTATACCAGCTTTCGGCACACATTGGCCCAGATGAGACAAAGTTCCGGTCCGGCATGTGGGCCGAAAGCTCGTTGGGTAGCTCATTAGTTTATGTTTTAATTCATTTGATACAACCCAGGCATGAGTTGTAAACAATACATTAATGTTACATTTTTTACGAAACGTCAAACAAAAGGATTCACTGTTAAACGTAAAAATGGACCTAGATCTTCTGACAGATGTTTCATTTATCAATAGGCGCCACCTTCCATAGCTTTTAAAACAACCATGGTCAATGCAATTTTTGCGCGATATAAGATAGTAAAGTTCAATTATGGAATAAATAAAATATACCATTCATGAGTTAGTATTATATTTATCAAACTCGAGTAGTAATTTATATTTGCTAAAAAAAATTACACAGCTCGTTTGATAAATGCGATATCCTAAATCATTCATTTAAAGTGATAGGCAGTCGAAGCAATCGTAATTGGACACCACATTACAAAAAACATTACACTGTCTTTCAAATACGATTTTTTCTTGATTCTGTTCAACGTTTGATTCAATTAGCATGGCACAGAAAATATACGGTTGCTTGCTATGAGGCAAAAGTGCCAGAGAAGTGCGATGTATTGTTCTTCAAGGGCCAGTTGCACTGTAACACATTACCGTAGTTTTAACGGTAAAATATAACGGTATATTACCGTTTTACACCCAGCCGGTCGT
>JARDVA010196525.1:0-10359 GCA_030265315.1 Mopalia swanii | reverse complement strand
CTCTGTTGATGCCTGGTGACAAACTCACTTCATTGATCCCTGGTCAGCCAACTCAGACTCTGTTGATGCCTGGTGACAAACTCACTTCATTGATCCCAGGTCAGCCAACTCAGACTCTGTTGATGCCTGGTGAAAAACTCACTTCATTGATCCATGGTCAGCCAACTCAGACCTCAGACTCTGTTGATACCTGGTGACAAACTCACTTCATTGATCCCTGGTCGGCCATCTCCAACTCACTTAATTGATTCTGTTGAATGATCCCAAGATAGCCAACTCAGACTCAATTTTCCCCTAGTAGCCAACTCAAACTAATGAGATCTCTCTCTGGGCTTTCAGCATACATGTTTTGTTGTTGTATTGGGTTGGCTTTGTGGCATTATTTTCATAAACAACAGGTGATGGAGAAAATAAAAAGTACTTCATTTATTCCACACAATACTTGTAATCATTAATTGATATGGAATAAGAAAATCATAATTTCTCTTATGCTCCTATTATCCCTTTCCAAGCACCTGTCTTATAGAGAAGCTCTACCACTATTATTTGTTTTTCTGTAGATAATTCTTTATACAAGGTTTTATAACTTAGATATTACATTTTTTACACAGGTATAATTCTGTTAATTTTTCCATATAATTTATAATAAAAATCAGTAAGAACATGAGAAACTAATCAGATTTATGTTGCCTGTTATCTCTGAGAATACATCATGACACAGTAGTGACTGGAAACGCCCTCCATCTGCTCTGTTACAATTTACACCTAGTGTCCACAGGGATCATATATGTATTAGTGAAATCCAGTTATATAGGTGCACGTGACAAGATAGTGCCAGTATGTAGGTTAATACCTCTTAAGCCTTTTTCGATTGCTGCAGGATTGTGAGTTATCATGATACCACTGTAATGTACACGTGCAGTCACTTTACCAAAATACAGAATCACTAGTGTAGAAACGTGATTCCACTTTTAATCATTTGTAAACACACAAAATATCAGATTTTAATTTGGCCACTCTATTTAGTGAATTGGGTTAAAAATAAACACTTCAACTTTTTGTCAATATAACTGTCTGGAAAATAACAATTAATAACTTCTCTTTTGAAAAAAGAAAACCTGCTATGAAATACTATAGTGTCTATAATACTGTGGTTTATGTAATACTATTTTCTACAATCTGAACGGAAGGAGACAGTTGTACAACATTATCTCAGTTGGACATGTTGTCAGCCAGTCAAATTATTTCTTAGCATCTATCATTATAATGTTATCCTTGTTGAGGTTTAGCTCTCAAGAAACCATCCAATTAGGTATAGCGACCGGAAATAATCTTGTACTTGGAAGAACACTAACAAGTTTTCACATAGGTTTTTAAATTGCATCAATTTTTGGTGATGCTAATGCTTTTTGATCCTTGTTTTAGGTAAAAAAAGTGGAAACAAATACATTAACCTATTTAATATGAGTAATTCCTAGTTATAAAGACCCTAAAAATAAAGTGCATGTAGGTATTTTGGTACATCAGCAGTTTTGTGACATATTTAATTTGAATTTCAATTTTTTAAACTAACAATGTTTTGTGTCAAATCTGTATGCAAATTGTTATAGTGGGTAGCGTATCGGCCTACTATAAATCATACTTCAATGCCCCGCTCACAAGTGTCTGTCCCCATCAGATATGTGAGTGAGTGACAGTCACATGATGTGGTTCCAAGAATTGCAGGAGTGGTTTATACCAGGTTTCCTATTGGTTTTCCACTGTATTTTAGCAAAGAATAGTGTGAAATGGAGAGTCCATGATCATAACTTTGATTATGATGTTTAATCCCAATCAAACAGATCCTTGCTAATTTAGAATCCACAATAATACCAATTGCTTGCAGAAATATGTATTTTGAATTGCCTGTGGGTTTTTAGGACTTTAAGTAAACAACATACATAGGGTAAGATACATAAATTAATGTTTCGTTCAACTTTGTGAAGACAAGTTACATTCTCATGTTACTGTTTGTGTGGTAAAAAAAAATAACAACAAGAGATTTGTTTATAAATGGAGTTAAAAAATTGTATGAGTTGGAATTTAATAAAAGGGAAGGAAGAGTTGTTTAAGTTCCTTTGTTCACTTGTCCTGGAAGATCTGCATATTACTTAGAGCTGATTCTTTACACAATAGGCCTCTTATTTTGTTGATATATGCTCTGACATTTTTTTCAAGTCTGTGGTTTGTAGAAATAAAAGGCCAGTGTTTGAGATAGAGCAATACCCACTAACTTAATTATTCACTCAAATCATTTTTTGTCCTTTTTTTATTATGTTAAAAATTAATGTTAAAAAATGCGTGTTTTAACTTGGTTAGGTACATATATTAAAATTGAAGTAACAACAAGTAGTATTTTGATGAATGAATAATGAGAGTGGAATGTTTCTATAAATAAAAGAAGGCATCTGCTAATTTTGAGTCAACAGTGCCCTCTGTTAAGAAATCTATCCCATGGGGGGGGGGGAGTTTCCTGTTACGCTGATGTTCCCGGAGTTTTGGGGCAACATGAATCTGATCTGTTTATAATGTCTGTATAGCACCTTGTTATTACCCTGTGTTGTCGTTGTTTGTTTCTAGTAATCTCAAGGCTGGATTCCTTCAAACATTGGGCTGGCACAAGCTCATATGAGTGAAATAACCTTAATTATGGCATGAAAGTATGATGCAACACCAATCAATCAATCAGTCTGAATTGCTTAGAGTAATTAAACATCTGAACAATGTTTGGTATTCATTGTCACCATCATTTAAGGAAACGAAGATATATTTATTTGTTACCTTAACTAGTAAATCATTTTGCAATGCTGAAACGTCTTTTGAAATGTTAACACATATCTTCATGAAGTTTTAGTTAGATTTAATAATATTTTGCCAACCTTTTGGACATGATAAAACTATGTCATTGTCTTAAATATTTCTGTCACAACTGAATATTTACCAGGCGTTTTATACTGAGTGATCCGCCTCTTGCCATGCATTAAAATCAATATTTTAAGATTGAAAGGTGTGACATTAGTGAAATACTAAAAGGCAGATAAGATTGATTGATGTGAAGTACTTTAAAGACACCACCTGTGTCCTCATCAAGTAGTAATATATCTCTGCCGTTTCAAACCTTTCAATCTCAAAATAATGATTGATTATGTGAGGATACACTATTGAAATCAGATGTTATGGTTTGCATACAATATCTTTATCACTTTGATTTGTTATAATCCCCACTGGAAAAAAACCCCCAAACCATACACACACACATATAACCCATATATTAAGGAGCACAGAAGAAAATCAAAACATGACAAAAAACATAGGATTTTAATAGTGAAGTGTGCTTTTAAACAGACACATTATAGACGCAAGTCATTTATGTACAGTACATTGGTGAATGTTAGTCACTGGTAGCCTAGCGGAGGGTTGGGAGGGAGCTTCCTGTTGCCCGGGTGCTGTCAGAGCTAAGGGGCAACAGGAAGCAGATCGTCTTTGTATTACCTTTAACACTGTGGTGTATGCTAACTAAAGTTTGCATCTGTACATGCATATTTATAATAACACCAAGCACAGCTGTGTCGGAGCCCCATTGGCTCTGACAAATAGGCTTTCTCTAGCAGTTAATATAAGGTCAAAACTTGGTAAGGTTATATTTATTGAATTAAAAAAATAGCACAAAAAAATAAATGATACAGAAATAAATAAATTCAACTGCAGTACTTAAGAGTTCTGTATTCAATGTACTATGTCAGTATGACTTAAATGAGAGTGACATTGTCTAGTGTGTAAGCTGTAGTTTTGTGTGTTGTCTTTTAACAAATAAATTTGTGCCAATGAGGTAGTTTCCCCGTCCAAATGTCCTGTTAAACTGTAATTGGTTACTCCACCTGATATAATGATTGAAGCACTCCTATAAGAGCTTCCGCTCTCTCCCCTAGGCCTTCTTCCACTCCCTTAAATTCCTGGTGTCCTGAATACTGGGGACAGGAAACCGGTCCCATAATATCCCTCCTGACCTCAGCACTTAGCTCACTAACAATTGGGGTACTAAACTTCTGCCTGAAAGACTCTACAATTATCTAATCTTATATTTCAAGCACTGCCAATATTAGCTATCATGTTAAGTTTTTGTTGACCTCTGATTAATGATAAAAAAATGATCTTTGTCCACATCATGTCACATTTCTGCCATATTTGTTTTTCTACAGACAAAACAAATGATAGAAGTCTGAACGCAGTCTATCACTGATAAATATAAAATATTCTTTGTATAGTCCATAAAAGTTCACTTAAATACATGCATTAATGTATATAGAAATTCAGCACTTGTTTTTTTTTTTTTTGGTCACTCTACGACACACTACAAAACAAACCTATAAATATGTAAATAGTTTGTGTATGAATAATGTAGGTAACCCAAAAGGTGTGTGTATACGTATGAATTCTGTGTGTGAGATATAGTGTACGGCACGTATAACTGCCCTAGCTAGATACTTTCGTGGAATAATAACATTAACTATCTTAAGACTAGACTTGGACAACCCATGAGAGTATTTCATGCTTTTCATATTTTGCTAAAAGATATACATGGTCACGGCGTATTGTGCTACACCTGAGTTGTATTACGATAATGCTTGACCCGCCTTCCAGTTCTATACAGAGCCAGCGTTTAACATAAGAAATGACAATTTATCTGACACACTTGGAATCAGTGTACGCTGAGAGCCAATCACAACAAGCTATACGTGATCATGTGACGTGTTTCCATATTTACATGGTTGATGTCACCTGGCAGAGAGCAGGCTAGTCTCACATGTGTGTGTGAGGGACTAAATAGAACAGCTCTCTCTCTCTCTCTCTGCTTTACTATGCTAGCCGACAACAGCCTGCCAACACTGACCGCTAGGTAGACCTTGTTTCAGACAAGGTTGGGGCACAGCAAGCTATAATGCTGGCCTCTTATTAACCCATCTCCTCCACTCTACCATTGTATTTGGTTGAGAAGGATTTCGAGAGAAAGGAGTACAAGGGGACTGTGCCCACTCACATCGCGGACACGGATCCTCCTTCGGCCATGGTAAATATCTCCAGAACTTCTTATTCTGCCCAGTGCTGTGCGAGCACGCTGGATGTTTGGAGCTGTTAAAGTGTACATGTATCAAACTGACTGCTGCCGGTAATGTCTAGTGAATTAGGCCTCTATACCTGTTTATAACAAATGCTGTCCACCTTGTTGACATGAAGGTCCAGGATAGAAAGAGCTGAATAAAAGATAAACTTGTGTGGATGTATATGAGAAGACTGGGCAGTATTACTCAGCGACACTCCTAGTTAAACCAGGAGCATGTGTGGAGGAGTAAAGAGGACTTAAGACTTCACTCAACCTCTGATATTCACATTAGAGAGCTTACTTTACAAATTACCTGCAATCAGTTTGAGGTGATAGCCCATTATTCACCCCAAGGCAAATAGATGTGCAGTGAACTGACCTTATTGTCACAATGATGTAACCACTGACCAGGGGGTAGTGATCCTGTTTATGAAGAGATAGGTATAACACCTGTACAGTGGGCACCCAATGCTTGACAACATACTGGAACTACAGCCCAGCTTAATCACATGGATTGTTTCCAATACATTGTTCTACTAAGTGGTGAAACTGCTCTGTGCTCACACTAATTACAGCAGTTCTCAGCTCAGCTTGAGAACAATAGAACTGAGAGGCTTTGTTACAGGCTAGTTGCATTGTGACTGAGCCAGCATGAAAAGGCTATAGACTGTCTGGCCATAGTCACCACCCGGCCTTTTTTCATATGCAAATCTGTTGACTTTGTCTTGAGTAAGCATTATGTATAAGAGTTGGCAATAGTCAAAGTGTACTATGGGCAGCAGGACTGAGTTGTGAGATTGAATCCTGGACAGAACAAGCACCTGCAGGGTACAACAACAACCCCCTTCATTCAGATTCCTCACTGTCAGGTAAGTCACTTTACTCTGATACACAACTTGGTCTTTGTCGCTTATGTTTAATTCTTAGTTTAAAAGAAATTTTAATCAAAGTTAAATTTACTCTAGTTTAACTGAAGTTATTTAGTATGTTATTCAACCTTATGCAATTTTTGTTCATGTGTTGGTTTGAATTAAAACAAATACCTAGTGTAACTAAGCTTTAGTTCTCATTTCCTAATCCAAATTCTTCTTTGAATTGTTGTCAGTGCCCATGGGATCTTTATGAACATTGTTCTAGATTAGGGTAAAATTACTGATTCTTTAATCCACTCATTCTATTAATCCTCGATTTGCCGAGAGGAGACCCCTTTTTTGTATTGAAGGATTTTGCTGTTATACTAAGCTCTGCTCAACTGTATTGTCCAATGGATATTAATGAACCTATTCTAATCCTTTGTAAACTTGCTGATGGAAACTAACCTGGCCCTGGCCCAATAGGCTTGTGTGTATACAAAATGAATTTCAGGCTGTCTTGTTCTCTTTCAGGCTAATATGACCAAGGTGAACTGGTGTAATACACAGTTCCAGTGCAAATGAAAACCACAAGCAAAGCAGGCATTCCACGCTACAGATAGGAGAGTAACCAACATTCCCAACACATATCATATGAGAAGTGATCTGATCGTAGAGAGTTGAAGAAAAGCCAAGACAGACTAACCTTTTACTCAGCTGTACTTCTGCCTACTTTTCTCCTAAATCTTTGCCGTATTATGAACTCTTTAACTTTGGCTGACAATACAATCCAGTCTGAAAGTCTTCTTTCCTGCTGAGCCCCAACTTCAGACATAACATATCAAATCATTGGAATTAGCCTGCCAGCATTTTCGCTCTCATTCATAGCATCATGTTTGCCTAGAGAAAAAATCGAGTGCCATAGTTGTGTATTAGAGCAGGAAGGGGAGCTCCAGTTAATCTGTTGCTGATCATCTCAGGGAGGTTGACTGGTGAGTGTTAATACTTGGGCCCTGGTCATATGTAACAATGTCGAGCGGAAAAAGAAATACGAAACACAAAGCAGCGGTTGTGAGTGCCAACCTAGAGGTGGTGAGCCAAGAGAAGTTTAACAAGAGATTAGAAGGGCTCTCATCTTCATGTGCAAATTGTCAGCGGGAACGTGCAAAATCTAAACCAGCTAACAACAAACAGAAGCGGCGTCGAAAACAAGCCAAGGCAAATACACCAATTGTCATCAAATTAAAAGACACACTGAAGGCTGCAATACAACAGAAATATCCTTCATTACCACTTCCCCCTCGGGCTTTTTTATCCTCTCAACGACAGAAATCAAAAAGTTCACGTGCTATTTGGGATATTAAAAATGCCGAGTCCAAACTGTTAGAGGATATGAGTATTCACTCCAATGGTGGCCATCTTCATACACACCATTTTCATCAGTTTGAAAAACACTGGTCGAAAGATGATAAAAACTTTGCCTCTTTTTTATCAGTTATTGAAAAAGCCCACCAAAAAGATTCCAGTGGTGTATTAGACTGGAATCTAGATCTTGAAAGTCAAAACAAATTCTCAAATTTGGTGCTTCACCAAGATATGGTGCTGAACAATGAAAAATACTCCGAGCTTTATAAACGCGACAAGGAAAGCTCAAAACGTCGCAGTATTGTGAATTGTGAAAATGTCGATCTCATATGCAATGATTTGTCAAATCTGAGTGACCCAGGAAGTGAAAGTACGGAGGAATCTGAGGTGGAGTTATCTCCTGTGCTATCTAGCTCAGAGCATCAGTCCGATTCGGAAATCTCTGTTGGAGGTGATTCCAACAGTTTTGAGTTCTCAAAGGATGAGTTGGACCGATTGGCCGAATACACGACCGGTTTCCCTCTCATTCGGTATGACTGCCCTCCCTCAGAATGTCCTCAGTGTCTGGCAGCAGCATATTCTGCTCAGTATTATCAGGAACAAGACAGTATTGTAGAGTATGATCAAAGAACGTCCACTGGTAGGGGGGCTGTATCTATAAGCCTTGCTGACTGTTATCGTTCCTATTCACGATCGTCAGAGAGCGATTCTGATGAGACCACTGACAGTGAGTCCACAGGCACGCGATCGCGGCGATCCTCGAATGAGAGTATTGAAGAGCACACCCCTCCTTACACTAGTTCTCAAGGTAGTACAATATCAGTGTCCAAGTCAGTTGATTATAGAAAACTTGATAAACAACTTTGCGATATTGACCTTGTTGGTTGGAAACGTTTGAACCAGAAATCCGATGCGCAGTCTATGAACAGTGTATACATTGATCTAACTGATACGGACGTCACATTTACTGTATATTATCATCACAAATTACCACTGGGTAAAGAAACATCCACGATGGCGCCCAGTGACATCTCATCCATACCCATGCTCTCATCCTACACACCCCACATGTGCTACCATCAATACTACACCATGCCATTCCCTAGTATTCCATCACCACTGTACCTTCCTACAGACAATAGTGTGCCCAAATATCTAATGGTACCACCAAGTGAACTACAGAATTGTAAGTTTCATTTTTTGTGTTTGTTTTCTCCATCACTGCTCATCCATGTCTACTGCTTTAATCCGTGTAGTTTTAATATTTTCATTTTGTATACATCAGAACAAATCTTTTCCATTGTTCTCAAGGAAGTGAAGTGGCTGCTATATGAAAAATAACCCATTGGCTAGATGAATAATTTAGCCTACGGCAATATATACATTCACACCTCTTAAATATAGATTTTCTGAATGCCACATAGGATGGCCTTTCACTGTTTAAAGCATTGTTTTGCTCTGCTTTAAAACGCAGTTTAAACTTAAATTGGGTTTAAGAAAATCATAAGATGTTTGTTAGACCCTTGATCTTGTAATGTATGTACAAAACTCCTCACTTGATTATAGATCAGTATATCATTCATGAAAGTAAACAATCAGAATTTTATGTTAGGGTTGAATGATTGGTCATCATTGAATTTTTATTCAACATAAAACAGACTTTGGGGTTTAATTTAAAAACCTATCTTATATTTGTTTTGTTAGTCTGGCCACAACATTTAGCAATGTCAATTACTTGACATTAAATGGGTTACCTGTGATAAGTTTTTGGTCTGTTGTCGTCGTTTGTGTTATTGAATAGAACTAATTGTGTAAAACAAATAATAATGTTTTAATCAATAAGCTTATAGATCTCCCTAATTAAAGCCTTCCAGCTAAGGACGCTATTGCGTGAAATTGAGGTTATGACGTAGGGCCTATGGGGATTGCCCACTGACCTCTTCCCCATATGCCTTTGCCTTTAAGTTTCTGACCACTCAAATGTGTTATATTTTTCAATTTTTTATATCGATTTCTATCAATTTATTGAATATCAAAAACCAAATGCTCCAACTGTTGAAAAACAACATTTAACACCTGTTTTATCAAATGAAAATCAGATTAAATTAATACTTGTGGAGATTTAGGACCGTTTTATATAAGGCCAAGACTTAATTTAAATCAATAGTGATACTTGGATTAATGCTTGATCTCTTTGTACAGTTCACATGTATTATAACTAAAGCATAATCAAAGAAGCTACATTATAAGCGTCCCATGTACAGGACCATGTAGTTTGGCATTCTGCACACAACATGACCTACACGTACACACTGGATTGACTGCTTCATAAATGGCCAAGTGCTCAAGGGCGTTAACAACGTATTCCACATGATTTATGAGTATTAAGACATTTTTTTTAAAGTAATATTATGTGTTAATTATGTGACACCGGTTGACATTTGTTCCTATTGTTATTCAACTTTAATTTCATGTTATGATTTGGTTTAAATTTAACTGGAGTAATTTGTAATGTATGCATAAGATAACAACACATTATGTGTGCTAATTGAAGGAATGTTCTGTTTTAAGTCATCATGACCCCACACAACAAGAAATGACATATTTAAACTGAACCTGTCTTGATTCACTTTATGCTTGATTAGTTTGGATATCATATGAAGTGTGCTTCTTAGGTACTGACTGGGTAGATTTGTTCACAATGCACTCAATGACCTTAAGGTTGATCAGAGAACTGATTTCCTCTCATTATAACAGAGATCATATCACTCATTAGCTACTCCAGAGGATGTTGGTCTTCTAATATTGAGGCAGAAAGTCAATATTTTACTATGTTGCCTTTTCAATGTCTACCTACGTTTTAAGGTGTTTTAACAGCCTTACAATTTAGGTGAGCCCTAAACTCTGTTTTAAGATACCTTAATTGGAGTGAAGCTCTACCTGTTAGACAAATTAAACTAGATTTGTATAACAGTGAAAGGGGCTTACACAGTAAACATTAGT
>JARDVA010196303.1:0-18918 GCA_030265315.1 Mopalia swanii | reverse complement strand
GACAGGTGCATTTATTACAATCCACATCAAAGCTTTCTCCAATTCTGTATGTTTTCCTATCTCTTGTACAGGCTATGAAATAAAGAAAAATAAATTAGAATTGGTGAAACTTAATTACCATCCTTTATGGGATATACATTCCCGTTTGGATATAAATCACCCTCTTGACAAACATAATTAACTGGTTTATTAAGGCATTTCAAAAGTACTTCAATGCATATATCTCGTTCCTCAAATGTCAGCCATCAAACCATGTTGTATATTCCTAGTTAATACCGACACGTGGTCACATTTGCCCTCGGCAGTCCAGTCTCATCATGTCATGATAATTTCTCACTTAAACCTATTAAATTAACGGTATCGTATCACCGTTGAATTGTTCCTTTAAAGATTAACTCCTTGACTGACAAACTTACAGCCAAGCCCATATAAAATTCCTACTAAAATGATTAAAACTCAGTGCATTATGCTTTAAGAAATGTTTACTGCATGGACTGATTGTGCAACTAATTTGGTCAGCATTGTTGAGAGAGTGTGTCAAAACCATTGTGATATATTTATCCAAATAAAAAGACTTTCATAAATAAGAATAGAGGTTATATTTCTATCTTTGGATTAAATACAATACCTGTGCTTATGTTCACATAGCCATCAGGCACATTTCATTTAAATACTTACTGCATGGGTTTTCTGTGCAAGTGACTCGGCCATTATTGTTACAAGTACATGTGTTACAATCATCTGGGTATGTTTGTCCGAATTGTAACCTTTGACTGTTAGGTCCAGCACAATCTGAAACAAAAATAAAGACTTTCTTGTGTGCTTCCTCTTGGTTTATCTATTGCAATTCCAAACGTCACGTAAGGGCATAATGCATATACGAAATTTACAAGTGTTTTCGGCGTAGTTGTAAAATATGTGTGTGCTTTGGAGGCTAAGAAAAATATCAGCCTTCACCAATCAGGCCATTTTTCCAATTCTATGCCACTTTTCAAATATGACAATCCTGGAAAAACATCAGATTATTCCAAATGAGTGGTAAAATAAAACGACGAATTAAAAGCGTGAGTAATGATGCAACAGCATGTTTGACAAATTTGCAGACTGAAACAGTTAGTCGAAAAGTTCTGGAAACGAATTAAGCTAAATGCTCAGGCTAAAGAGAAATTGTGGCATAGGTCCTGCTAAAACTACGAGCGTGGATAAGTATTTGTCTGGAAAATAGTTCAGATTACTTGATAGTGTTAGACAGGTGCTGTTCAAGAGTTCAGATCTCTTTAGGTACAGTGTAAAGTAGTTCACACCACCGTGCTGTGTTGGACAGATAGCGGACTAGAATGACAGTCATCAGTTCGAATGCTGCACAAGTAACAGTTTACAAACACCATTTCCATCGGCCGTGGCTGAGTGGTTCGCGTGTCTGTCGACTAATTTTACTTCACTGTAGTGTCTACGGGTTCGAGTCCGTCTGTTGACCATCAGGTATATTAGTGAGTCACATGGCGTCCCAGCGTTTGAAAGTTTGAGTACGACGTTAAACCCCAAACAAACAAACAAACAAACAAACTCTATTAGAAGTACTTTTGATAAGTACAGACGGTGATCCCCAAAGTCAGTATCGCGGTCTTAAAACATTTTCAAACCGGAACATTTTGTTTGACCACCCCTTTATGTGTTTCATGAATAATCCCCTTTTATGGCCAAGGTACGACTTATGGCAGCTACTTATACACATTGACAACACTGTTATTCCGTCTGATGAGTTGAAAACGGCTTGTGATGAAGAGCTATTATTGGCAAAATGTGGAATTTAAACAACCAACTACGGAGAAGCAATTTATCTTTACGATCAAACTTACCACACGCCCTTTCAGTACAACGAATAACGCCATCAACATTGCATCTACAATCGTTACAGCTGTCTTTGTATGCATCATTAATGGCAAATTTTACTCCATCTTCACGGGTACATGCTACAAACATAAAGTACAGCTTTAAAATAAGGCTCCAATCAACCGCACAGAAAACATATATAAACTTGGATAATATGATATTATCTCAGATCTAATTGATAGGACATATCAGTATATTTACCGCCGGACAGAGCAATAGACTGATGGTCTTACCCTTAACACAAGACGAAGAGTGGGCGAGGCCTTATTAGGGTTTTATTATGTTCTATCTGAAACGAAGGTTCTATTAACTCGTAATTACCGTGGAGATGTTTGTTCGTTAGTGCTCTTATTTCAATATTACCTCCCTTTATTAAACAAGGTTGTCTTAAGTAAGGACATCACTTACAGCAGGGATTCTCAGTACAGGTTATTACTCCATTCGCGCTACATCGACATGTATTACAGTCATCTTTATAGGTGTCGCCAACCTTTATCGATCGTCTGTCCTTGGTAACACAAACTGTCAGAAACAAATAAACAAAACGAACTTGAAGGCAAAACGTAACTATCTCATGTGAAACAAACCGTAGAAAATATATGGTTACACAAACTGTAGAAAAAAATGGTTTGGATGTTTCAAATGTCATTATTGACACAAAATGTAGAAGATGTAACACTATGGAGTTGGTAGAATCACTATTTCGCCTTTTCTGACAATATATGTAACAAAAACACGACATTTTTGTTGACCCTAACATTGGAAATCGGACTGCATGGAATAGCAAAATTGTGTACCCTGTCTTAGGGCAAAAACTGTAGAAATGGGACACAACAATTGTTCGCTTTACGTCGAAATAAGGGTTATGTGGAGATGTGCCAGTCCAATGGGATACAATCCTTGCCATAATCACTGGAAACAAACTACATGTAAATACTGTGAGACGGAGTGACCGAGTGAATAAAGATGACAAAATACGAAAACAACCTTTCTTAAACCGTATACTTTTATAATAAATTCGTGACTTTGGGATATAATTATCAAATACCAAATATGAGTTTGGATAGTTATGTCCACAAACATTCGACTCATGCTCGATCCCACTACTCTAATGTTGGGATACAATGATGATAAGCCAATGCCAGCCATGTCAATCCATCAGCCAGCAGACAAGTATGCGTTAAAGCCAGTTGCATCGTCCTTATTTCTGAACACAGTCTGCTTAAATAAGTAAAACTCACAGCATTTGTTACTGGTGCATCCGATGATTCCACCGACTAAACAATTGCAAGTATTGCAATCCTTTCGAAATGTTTCTCCTATTTCATACATCCTGTTATTGTCCCGGCATTCTACAACAAAATATCAACTGAATAAGCACAGGATACAGCAGTATACTTGCTATATTTGACAAGCAAGTTACACTAACGAAGACTAATCAAAGAGTCAATACAAGCGAGCCTGTGTCAATTCTTTTGCTAGATAGTTTAGCACTACTGGCTGTGGTGTATTATAATATGTGAGCGATGGTGAATAGAGGATAACAAAAAAACATTACAGCTGAAAACGGTTTCTGACTGAAGATACAGTTTCCACGACTTCTCTCAGTGGTTTCTGACTGAAGATACAGTTTCCACGAATTCTCTCAGGGGTTTCTGAGTGAAGATACAGTTTCCACGAATTCTCTCAGTGGTTTCTGAATAAAGATACAGTTGCCACGAATTCTCTCAGTGGTTTCTGAGTGAAGATACAGTTGCCACACATTCTCCTAGTGGTTTCTGAATGAAGTTACAGTTTCCACGAATTCTCTCAGTGGTTTCTGAGTGAAGTTACAGTTGCCACGAATTCTCTCAGTGGTTTCTGAGTGAAGTTACAGTTGTCACGAATACACTAAGTGGTTCTGAATGAAGATATAGTCGCCGCGAATTCTAACTTATTTGTCAGTAGACAATCACATGCTATGGTTGTGCCAGTGTCCTTTACTGTTGGAATGCACCACTGCCATATAAATGAAATACCCTTGAGCACGGTGTTAATCACCACTCAATTAATCAATTAATCAATCACCTAATCATAACATCACCTCAAAAAAGCAATTCCAATAATAAGCTTGGTTCTCAAAGAGCCCCCACTCACCACAAGCCAGCTCCGTGCACCTGATTGTGCCACCATCTTCACATTGGCATGTATTGCATCTGTCTTTGTAGGTCTCTCCTATTTTTAGCTCTCCGCCGTTGGGCGATTCACAAACTGCAAATCCAAAACTAGATGGTTTTCATAATGAAAGAGACGATCTGTAGTGAATAATGGTGTTTTCAAACACTAAATGGGGGACGTAAATGTGAATTAAATGGATGACTGATTTTAAATGGCTAGTCCGAGTTCAAACTACGGACTTATAGCTCTTACAGTTTGATATTATGAATTACGTAGTTTCGGACAACCCAAGGGAGGGTGAACAAACTGCAGATGAAACTTTGGACCTATGTTTTAGGTTCTGTCACGTTTCGTAAACGCAGTGTTCGTTGCAATACAACGTGTCTATACTGAGCTGTATTTTATAGCGACTGCGCAAAGCTGCTAAGACATTGCTTGACATCAGTTTACAATATAGATAAAAGCTGTGCAATATTAAACTGTGCTATATTTTTTCAACATAATCTCTTCTCTTTTGTATAGAACCTAGCCCTAATTTCACATATATGTGTCTTAATAGCTTGAACGAGATTTAATCAAAATACTCAATCTGTAAATAAAATAAGCGACATTTATATCTAACAATATGACAGACCCTAGAAGGGATGTACAGAGGATCCATCTTCAGCGTATTGAGTATTGACATTGACTCTAATACTGGCTGTAGGTACATGCTGTACAAAACATAAGAAACCATATATTCATGTACATTGCATGGGTATTTTGTATTATGTGCATGAGTTCAAAAGCATTATGCAATTAATCGACGGAACAGCCTTTATAAACGTAGCGTGGTGTATTCTTCTAAAGCAACCATTAACAAATTAATTTGTATTAAGCAAGGCGCTGTGCAATGGCTAGTGCATCTGTCTGCTACCTGACAATACACCGATGTGTGTTTCCAAATACTTATACCCATAAGTAATTCGGCACTTTTTTAACAGGGTCATCCCAAGTGTGAATTGGTGCTTTTTTATCTATTTTTTGCATTTCAATTAAATATTATGTTCATTTCGATAAGCAAAGAAAGCAGCAAACAGGCAGCAACAAACTGTTTCGTCTAGACTAAGAGCAAAGAAAAGAGGTCGAATAAACATGAGTGTATATACAAATGTTTATTTTATAGTGTCTTCGATACTTCAATTGACACCTCCATTTTCTCCCTGGAACTCTTTCAGTGTTTACCTGCGTTATCTCTCATATGCCCTGGCTCGGTCATACATTTTCTGTCGACTCTAGAAGTATAATGCATTTGGGATACTTACTGCATTCCTCGTCAGTACATTGCACCTGTCCATCAGGGTTACAAACACAAAGATTACAACCCTGGTTGAAACGTTGGCCCCGGGTGTACACCTGGCCCCTGAATCGGCAAACTGTTCAAGCAAGTTCAAGAGAGATTAATTCGTTAGTCAGCCTTTAAGCCGTGCATTTACAGTACTGCCACAGTCTTTCTTTTCCTATCTACAAGATGCTCGGTTTAAGGAATCTGAATATATGCCTGGGAACGTCCGAATAAATGATCAGAAGTTTGATATTGGAATGTCCTAACATTTTTGGCGAAAAAGCCCATATTGGAAGATGGTGGCAGTACCGTATATAATATTATATTTTTAGATCATGGCAAGCAGAATTTTTGTGCGAGTATATAAAGATGCTCAACATAAGTATACGGCATGCTATTGTATTTTAATTACACTATTGGAATCACATTTATATGCCATGCAATTGTTGATTGAGACAGGGTGAGTAGATCACAGCATGAAACACAAAAGCTTTATAAAACATGTAAAGCACATTTAGCTTTTAAAAAATACAAGGTGTAAATTCTGAAACATAATGTGTTGTCTGAAAAAGCAATACGATACATAAAAACGTGCATGCCATTTTAAAAACAGGTACAACAAACACAAGATGCAAATATGAATAAAGCGGCAGAGGTAAGTGGGAGTCTCGGGAAGGGAGCTAATTTAACCTTTGGAAGACGGTCCTCTTTCGTCACACCTTTCGTGATAGTGGTGCATTTACATGACCTCACACCATTCGTGATAGCGGTGCATTTACATGACCTCCCACGATTCGTGATAGTGGTGCATTTACATGACCTCACACCATTCGTGATAGCGCCGCATTTAAATGACGCCACACCATTCGTGATAGCGGTGCATTTACATGACCTCACACTATTCGTGATAGGGGCGCATTTAAATGACGTCACACTATTCGTGATAGTGGCGCAGTTAAATGACGACACCATTCGTGGCGCCTTTATGAAACCGGTGCACCCACTGATGAATCATTCTAAAATAAAATCGATTCTACTTCCTACGTCGAGACATTGACTCTAAGATACACCCAAGCGATCTTCTTTTCGCTTCTTTTATTTGCTGGTCTGTGGCATAGTCGCCCCAAATATTGGAGGAAATAAATGCGCGATGGCCTGGCGTAGCGTACGAGAGTTGTCTTAGTCTCTTTCACTATAGAAACTCTCGCGAGAATACAAGAAATTTAATTCCGGAAATGTTCATTTTGTTTTGTGATCATAAAGGATTAATAAATGTGTGGAAATATTCTACTACAAACCGCATAACTGGATAGAATATATCCTGGCAAACAGCCTGTAGCTTATCACGACAGGCCAAATTTTAGAATATGCAAAAGCGGGCAGATGAAAATTAGAAGCGTAGCAAAGAGGTTAGGGGTGGATTTCTACTCACAGCAAACGTCATTTGTACAATCGAAACGGCCATTGCTATTACAAGTGCACCTGTTACAGTCGACGTCGTAGCCTTGTCCTATTCTGATAAGATTTCCGTTATCCCGTCTACAAGCTGAAGTGTTCAATGTTATTAAATTAAACGTGTTTAAAATTTAAATATGCATATAATTTGAGAACCATCTCAAACAAGTTTAAGGACAATTTAAAACCGATAAAATAAAGACTTATTTGATGAAGAAAAACAAAGTACAGGTTAACCTTTGGCATACAAGTAATACATATTGCTTCTTAATAAACACTTACTACATACACAAAAATCAGTCAGTTACTACATATATTTATTGGTCGTATACGGAAAAGCAAACACTTTCAACAATGACAATGTTTTGTGGGATATTGCAAAGACACAGTTGTTGGGCCTATAGTCTAAATTAACATGTATGGTTTCTATTAGAATATATTTAAAAAAAGAAAGGAAAAAACATGGCGATATAAAGAAACTCACTACATGGGTTGTTTGTACAACTGAATCGTCCAGATGGGAGACATGTGCAGACGTTACAGTCGTCTTGGTAAGTCGCACCAAATTGGAACCTTCGACCATCACCAAGAGGGCAATCTACAAAGACATTTAAATAAAAATAAAACAAAGAAACATGCATATAATGACATCTGTATCGCCATTATGCCATTTTTCAGGAGTGTTAATAAGGCTTACATGCGTCAAGTCTCATATGTTAATTTACATTTGATATATTTTAACAAATAGGACAGGGAAAATACACAAATAAGAATACGTTTATTTAGATGATAGGATAATCCATGAGGATAATAGGGAATAGGTTTTCGTTTAACCAACAGGAACGATTTTAATGAGGATTCTAGTGCCACAATGTATTTTGGTTTTTTCAGTTGTTTTTATAAGGGGTGGGGACACGGGTTACTTCCCTTGGTACTTTTACAAGCGCATACATAAAACCTCAACATTTAGACCAAAGTTGATTAAAATCCTGTAACACTTACCACAGGCTCTTTCAGTACATGTGATAGCACCAGTTGTTTGACATGTACATGTGTTACAGGCCACTTGGTAATCTTCGCCAATATCGAGTTTGGTCCCATCACTTTTAGTGCAAGCTTAAAGAGAAATTACAATGAAATGGATAAGATATTTCATAAATATAACTTTATAGATATGACTAAATAGAGATGGGAAAGGAGGAGGAGGAGGAGGGTAGGGGTCAGGAAAAAGTAAGAGATATTCTATGTAAGACGTACATTTAATTTTAAGATACAAATAATTTAAGTTACAGAAGATACGGAAAGTAGGCTAGTAGAGAGTAGAGGGATGGGATACAATTTTGAACATTTCCCATTTGTGACTTCATCGAACCTATTAAGGCCAACCTACTTATATTGTCCAATCTATGGTAAATAGCTGACCTAAACCTGGATACCAATGAAATTCATTTGTTAAATTAAAAGCTTACTTAATCATTCTTAAGTCAAAATTGTGTTCTGTTTCTTTTGAGCCACACTACACGTTGATACATTTATAAGCTACTGGATTTGTCGGTCACCGTGGCCAAAAGTAAAGCTCCACCACGTAACTTCCTGGGTTCCGTTGCTTAAAGTTCAGTAAAGTTAACGGTCAGTTACAGGACGTTGTGTTACAATGAATTTCTATTATGATGTGACGTACATTTCTTTGTGACGCTACGTCATCTAACTGGCTGTAAGGCTGGGGCTCTTAACAACCGGCCCCTGGGGCCGGTTCCACAAAGCATTTTTTGACTTAAGTCAAAATAATAATTTGATATTTTTGCCACTTGTCCAAACCCTGTTTTAAAGTAATGCCTGTAATTGTGACTTACTTAATTATGCTAAAATATTAAATGTTAAAATTTAAAACTGAGAAATGTGAGGGCCTTTAAACATTTTGAGTTAAGTATAAAACTGCTTTGTGGATTCGGGCCCCGGACAGAACGTGACGACGCGGGTTTCTATTACAGTTGCTGTCTGTGTTTAAATACTAGATGGTATTTAATGGTAACAAATGGTTATAAGTGAATGAACTAAAGCTCTAGTCCAAAACCATTAACCTTCATTTACTTTGATTTGGTCATTCACAGTTGAACATAATTTAGCAGTACTTACAACAGGGCTTATTATCGCAAGTAACTCGTCCATCTATGTTACAAACACATGGGTTACATTCCTTGGAAAAACGTTGTCCAATGGTGTAGTCCTGATTTTCAAAGTTGCACCCTGTAGGAATAAAAGGTTAAAAATCGGATAGTGTGCAGTTTTTAATCATTCTTATTATAAGACCTAACCTTTTAGCTAGATTATAATTAACCTCTAAAGTTAACAAAAATGAAATCATTTATGTGTGCTTTAAAAACAATAATCCTTATTTCCTTATTTGGGAGATAATTAATTATCTCTTACTTAGATCTGATGCCGTCTTAGATGCCGTCTTATTTTACATTTTACAGTGTCCTCCATCAAATCGCCAGTAACTCTCCATCAGTTATAAAATATCAATAATGATAAATCTGGGATAAATTGCCGTCAACAAAACTGTGCATTTAGTAGAGAAGATTTATAAATCCTGCTCTGAACAATTCGAATAAACGTTTTACATGTGTATTTAAGCGACGATGGATAATTATTTTATGGCACTTTTTTTCTTCCGAATTTGTATATACTAGTGTTCATACGGTTCATGCATAATATGAAAAGTACTTTCTAAGAAAAATATGGCTCTTATGGAAACCTTTAAGGTTCTTCAGTCATGGCTCGGGTGGAACACTTTTTAGTTCTATATGGAACAGTCACAGCTACATTTCCAAGTATTTCTCCCTTTCTTATTATATCAATGAACCGTTTTCGTCGTAATGATTCCATATAGGGTTTTCCTTGTTTTCTAAAGAACCGTTTTTGTCATTATAGTTATATATAGATGGTTTCCATCTTTTCTACAGAACCCTCGAATAACCATTATTTCTAAGAGTGTAGGAAACTGAATGGATAATGGAACAGAGCCTCCATGGTGGATGGCTCTGGAGTGTATGCTATTCAGAGGTTTCCATCGTTTGTTGGTATGTCAGCAACCAGCTGAATGGTTTCATGTGTGGTATTCAGGTTTTCCACAATAACGAGGGCAACAATCTGTACTTGGGATATAATCCTGTTGATATTACACCGGTACAAGTAAATAAACAAATAATAGAATTGTGCATACGGCATGGGTTGCTTTCACAAGTAACTTGTCCATTAGTGTTACAAAGACATGGGTTACAATCCTTGTTAAAACGTTGTCCAATGGTATAGTCCTGGCCTTCAAATCTGCAACCTGTAGTTAAAAAAGCAAATATTACATGAACATGTTTGGTTATTGGGCATCAAAAGTATTTTAATTTATTAATGGAGATCCCATTAGGTTGTTGTTTTAACTTAAACGTATTTAGCTTAAGAAAGTACCAGTTATGGCATGATTTGTGTACATTGGACATTAATATTTTCCTGGACGTTAACAACTCAGTGGTTAATTTGGCTAAATCTTGTAACTTTGCACACAGGCAGGTACTATTCCGTTTTTGTTGTCACGGTGTTGTGGCGTCATGATAACGCCGCTGTCATTGTCAACATAATTTCCACGGTTTGATATGAACAGCACCAAGTCATACTAATTATTTACTCACTTTTTTTCAGAATCTATGCACTTAAGCGCTTTGATGGATGGTCAATGTAAGAAAGTAGTCTCATGAATATATACTTTAAGTGTACTTACTGCATGGGTTATTTCCACAAGTGACCCGTCCATTTGTGTTACAAACACAACGGTTACACGCCTTGTTAAAACTTCGTCCAATGGGGTAGTCCTGTCCTTCAAAACTGCAACCTGGAATTACAAACGCAAATATTAAATAAACGTATTAGATTGATTGATTCATTGGTGATGTGTTATGCCATGCTTAAGGATATTTCACTTGTATGACAGCAGTGTATTCCAAAAATATACTGTATGACAATACGCACAACCAAGGTGTGAAGCGTTTACATAATGTTATAAAGCTAATCTTCCTCCAGTGCTAACTAAAGACATATGGGTGGAAACTTCAGTGTGAAGTCATTCACGGTACATATTGGTACATGCATTCAGTATGATATCATGATCATCCGATTTAAATATTGGGGGATACATTACGTAGGTTGACATCCAATATAAATATTGGTAGATCGTTCAGTATGATGTCATCCAATATAAACATTGTGGGATACATTAAGTTTGGTGATTTCCAATATACATATTGGTAGATGAATTTATACTTTTCAATATAGCAAAGTACCTTCCTTATTCCCTTGTTTTGCAAAGATTTTATATGCAAGTCGAAACTTACCTGATAGTCGAAGACCATACATAATAATTAAAACTAACATCAACTTCAATACAGTTGTGACAGTGCAATCAAACACTGAGCCGACTGATTTTGGCACTGCCTTCAAATTACCGATATGTTTTGTCTGTTTAAATCTAATTTAAATAGAAAAAAGTGTCTAACAAACCTGGCTATATTGTTCGACATTTATTGTGATTACTAAAAACTTCAAATCGCCTCTGTTATTGTTAACATCTTTTTCCCAATTTGATACAAACAGTATAAACTACTTATTTACTCACTTTATTTCGGAATCCAAAAACAAAAGCTTTGATGGATGGCCAATTAAAAAAAAGTAGTCCTACGAATATATACTTTAAGTGTACTTACTGCATGGATTATTGTCACAAGTGACCTGTCCATTTCTGTTACAAACACACGGGTTACACGCCTTGTTAAAACTTTGTCCAATGGGGTACTCCTGGCCTTCAAATGTGCAGCCTGGAATTACAAAAGCAAATATTAGATTAACATACTAGTATTAGATTGATTGACCGATTGATTGGTGTGTTATACAGTTCTTAATGTTATTTCACTTATATGGCAGCGGTGCATTCCAACAATTATCGACACTATCACCGCCAAAATTTGAAGTGTTTCCATAATGTTAGAAATTTAATCCTTATCCAGTGCTACATACATACAACAAAACATACTCTTCAAACAGACGTATAAGGTTATATTTCATGTCAAATCGAACTTACAGACTTAAATGTCCTTATATATAGTTTGATACTGTTTTACCTAACTAGGAATCTAAATCATTTGGGCAAAATCAGAGCTTTGACCAATCCTTTTTTCAATACATCAAATCCCTATTTCAAAATGGTACAAGCTTCAAGGGCGTGGATAAAGACTTCAATGACTCCAAATGCTGACGACATGTAATGTATGAGTGGACTTTTTAATGTGGAATATGGGTGGAAACTTCAGTGTGAAGTCATTCACAGTACAAATTGGTAGATATATTTAGTGTGATGTCAGCCATTATACATTTTAGTAGATGCTTTAAGCGTGATGTCATCCAATAAACATATTGGTAGATATATTCAGTGATAGGTCATCCAATAAACATATTGGTAGATATATTCAGTGATAGGTCATCTAATATGCATATTGATAAACCTATAAAGTTTAAAATGTCATTAAGTGTGCCGTTTTTTAAGTTTTATGTGGGTAGATACATTTGGCGTGAAGTTATTCATGTTTACATGGGCATATACATTTTTACATTTCTTCCTTCCTTTCTTTGGTTTGCAAAGACTTAATGGCAATTCGAAGCTTACCTGATAGTCAAAGGATATATATAAGAATTACAACTTACTTCAGCTTCAACACAATTGTAACAGTACAATAAAATACTAAGCCCATTGATGTTTGGCACTGTCTTAAAATGACAGATATATTGGTCTGTTTATATTTAACTTAAATAGAGCAAAAGTCAATTTAAGTTAAAACTTTAACACGCCCTTTTTCTTTTCAACTCAATTTTCCCAATAAGATACGACCATCATTACCAATTGATTTACTCGCTTTATTTTGGAATCCATAAACATAAGCGCTTTGATGAATGAACAATTTAAGAGATCAGTCTACGAATATACATTTTAAGTGTACTTACTGCATGGATTATTTTCACAAGTGGCCTGTCCATTCGCGTTACAAACACAAGGGTTACACGCCTTACTAAAACGCTCTCCAATGGTGTAGGCCTGACCTTCAAATCTACAACCTGTATTAGCAAACGTAAATATTAGATAAGGCTAGAAAGTGACTACTAATCATTTTCCTTTTGGTTTAATCACATCAGATGGTTATTTTGGGGGGAAACACCCCCAAATATAACTGATTTTTCTTAAGAAAATAACATTATGGTGATGAAAGTTAATTAGAAAATATTTCAAGTTTGCCACATCGAACCTGCATTGACTGTCGGCGCGAATGTAGTACCAGCAAATGATCAACCATTCCTGGGGTTGTGTCTTGGAAGATGATTTTCCAAGTCAATCTTTCTCACGAACATATTGGGTGGACATTGTAAATGTGGATGTAACACGCCTACGTTCTTGAGTGTTCAAATAAACTAATAATTAAGCCAAACAGGAAGCTGCATAAGTGATATAATAATTGTCCTTACGGCATGGGTTTCGGGCACAATTCACAACCCCATTGCGCTCACAAGTACACGGATTGCAGTCGTCCATGAAGGTGTCACCTACTTTGTACACCTCGTTGTTGAAGGCGCATTCTGCAAACAACAAACAAACAAATTATTAGCGATTACCAGCAGAAATAAAGACGACGTTAGTTATAACCAACGACTTATTGTTGAATAAACAACGCACACTTAGACGGAGTTTAATAAGATTTATTGAAAATGGTCGATTTCATGTACTCATTGACCCTTGGATATTTATTATAAGGTTTATTAGACGGAACATTTTTGGTTATTTCATAACGGATACTATACAAGAAATAACTATTTTCCCACGGGCATTGAGCAATCTAGGGCTCATGTGCAATTTGAGGAGAACAACAGGTTATTGAAATCCTACCTTAGAAAGAATATTGTTTAACATTGTGACTAAGGGCTGTAGATCTAAGCGTATGATTTAGCACTGCTGAAGCTTTTCTTTTTTCAACAGGGCGAAACACTTTGTGTGCTGGTTTTGATGCATCTATATACCACTGAAGCTATCATACAGGTGAAATATCCTTGAGCTCGGCACTACTTGTTTGTTTAACCGAATTTTGTTAAAAAATTGATTGATTGATGTTTTGCATCGTGCTTAAGGGCATATCACTTGATATGACACCGATGTATTCCTACAATAACTGACACTGGCACAAACAAGACGAAAAGCTCCAGTCCTAAGTAAAGACAGCATTACAACTCTTTAAACGATTTGCCCTTAGCCAGAGAGCTTTACGATCATATGCCCTCAAAATATATCACTCACCACACGTGTCTTGAGAACAGGTTGTTGTGCCGTCCGCATTACAGACACACCGATTACAATCATCGCTAAATGATGCACCAAGCGCAACTCTTTGACCCTTGTAGGCACAATCTAGCAAAATAAGCAAACGAAAACAGTTAGCAATTCCTTGATAACCGAATATTGGACATTATAGGTACATAATGGTTATGAACAAACAGTTACTCGTTGTGGTCAATGCTTCCATATAGTCACATAGATTTAATCACACAGTATCAACTCAAGTCATGGATGGTTGTCTTTTTGTTCGTTTGATTGGGGTCCAACGTCATACTTATGGTTATTTCACTCACATGACGGCGTGCATGCCCAATGGGTTACGAAAACCATCTGCGACGTCACTGGCATCTAACAAAGGCCAGACGCGACAAATGCAGGACAATGACATATCGTTATACAAAAACATCGGCTTCCTATTCTCCGTTTTCTCCGAGAGCACCAGATCAACAACCAGTTTGGTCGGATCGAGGTTTCTGTTGCCTAGGTGCTCCCGGAGATAAGAAGCAAATGAAATCGATCTGCTTGTGATGCCTCTATTTGTACTGTCTCGACATTGTTTGCTGAAATTTAAGTCGAGAGTGTTTTCCTTTGCCCATTAACCTCGCTCGTCGTCGTATGAGAGAAATAACCTTAAGTATATGCCCAAACAAACAATCAAATATAAATCATTTCTCCAGGAGAAAGATTGCAAAAAGATGTTTTACTATGTATATTATTTCCTCGGCCTTCACTTACAAAGAAATTTGAACTTTTTCTCTGAGTTTGAGTATATTCAGCTTTAGATTAGTTCCTCTGCTTATACTTCTGAAGCATACAATACAATCACATGGACCGTTTTTTGTGAAGCTTCCGTTTTACTTACCACAAGCCCTTTCTGTACATGTTATACGACCGTTAACTCCACACGTGCATCTGTTACAAGACACGTCGTATCCGTCGCCAATGTCGAACTGTTGGCCATCCTCTCTGGTGCAAACTAAGGGGCAAGAATGAAAACACTTACAAAACACACACTTGAATGTGACTTTGAATAAGTAGAAATAATACATTAGTACGGTGAATGGAAAACAAATTAACGCAACAATTATTTGAAGCTTGTAAGTGTTTAGGCTTTGGCGAATAGGTCTAGTTTAGCTTAGCATAGTATTAATATAACTGTATTACCTACACCACCGTACTATAGCTACGTTCATGGAGTCTGCCTAACCTATACAATTAAGCGAACGTTACTATAGTTCTTAAATTAATCTTCAAATATATCAATTGATTTAAACTATTTCGTTTTCTTCCGTGAGCAGTTGTGGGTTAGATACACCCAGAAAACGACCACTTGACCTCCGTTCTCATGAAAAAATCAATAATTTCTCAGCAATAACCTATTCGCTTTTGATCGATTTAAAATGTTGTCCCCGATTTGAGAACGAGATTTGGTGAGACATGACTGGGTCTATCCAGGTCGGTGAATATCCAACAAACAGGAAAGATATTTTTGGCGAGGTATTAAAGGAGCCCTACGGATTCAATATTATTTTTTATGCAGAGGCAGGTCTTTTTTCTAATGGTTTCGTACGCCTGGACGCCGTATCTGTATTAACTGTGTATATATACAATTCAACAAGATAAGTATTAGCATCGTCACTATAATAGCACTGTTCGAGCTGACAGTTTATCTAGAAGTTCACACATATTCACCCGTCCACGTTCGGTATTTTTTAACTGTAACATGTTGAAATGAGGCTGTGAATCTCTAATGCAGTATACTCACAACATGGGTTATTGTCACAAGTGACTCTTCCATCTCTGTTACAAATACATGGATTACAAGCCTTGTTAAAACGTCGTCCAATGGCATAGTCTTGACCTTCAAAACTGCATCCTGTAAAAACAAATCGAAATTGTAAAGCATGTTTCATTTTGGAAACCCCAGCTTAACTTTGTTTTTAGTACTGTTTGCTATTTACTAAGCATATAAGTAAGTTTGCGTCCAAACTAGATGCATAGTTCTGTATCTATAATAGTCTATCATACGATGTAGCCTTAAAAAGAGATGCCAATACATACTCACAATGATCTCTACCAACTTAGTATGTATCTTTAATCTTTCTTAAATATCGTGAAATGATTTTGGTGAATACTCAATTTAGTAACTGACTTTGTAAGTATGGTGGACGTCCATACCATATCATTTCTGTATGACTATTCAATTAATATTCACAGTAATCGCCATTGAACAGTTTGTCTCTTAATTAATTGACACAAAATATAACCGTACAATGATTTTGGTGAATACTTATTGAGCAATAGTCACAGTTCAAGAGAGGGAAGCGATATGGCATGAACAGTTCACCATACATGAGTTGCCAAGTCAGTTTTTAAATCAGCTCCGGTGCGATTACGAAAGCTATCTATACACTCTGAACACCATTTGTCAAAAGTATTGATTCAAACTCACTTTATGGTTATAGTTTCTTTGCATTTAAGTGTTTTGTTGGAAAGCCATCGGCGGTGATGATAATAGACAGCATTACTTTGCCCAGCACACACTCACATTTGCCAAAGGGCTAGTTAGCTCCCAGCACTGACATCACAGAAACTGACTCCGAAATACAACTTATTGTATCATTGTATATTTGTTACATTTGTACTCACAGGGACAACCTATTGTAGTTTAGTTATAAGTTGTACACTGCCCACATCATTATATATTAGTTATATTTGTACTGCCAGTGACAACCTGTTATAGTTTAGTTATAAGCGGGATAATACCCACATAATTATATATCAGATACATTTGTACTCCCAGTGACAACCTAGTGTAGTTTAGTTAAAGGGATAATACCCACAACATTATATATTTCTTACATTTGTACTGCCAGTGGACAACCTAGTGTAGTTTGGTTAGAAGAGGTACCCACATCAATATATATTAGTTACATTTGTACTCCCAGGGACAACTTATTGCAGTTTAGTAAGAAGGGGGATAATACCCACATCAATATGTATTTGTTATATTTGTACTGCCATGGCAGTGACAACCTATTGTAGTTCAGTTAGAAGGGATTCCCACATCATTATATATTAGTAACATTTGTACCATGATACAATTTTACTTACGGCATGCATTTTGTTCACAGTCCACAGCACCATTTCGTCCACATGTACACCGATTGCAGTCGTCCATAAACTCGGTACCCACTTTATGCACGGTGTTTTTATAGGTGCACTCTGAAATTGATTAATTCACCGTACTTACTACTACCAGAGATACAGTAACATACAATCAGATAGTAGACATTTACTTTTCGCTAATTGCCTGTCGCTTCTGTCGCTCTCAGAGGCAAGGAGCGACACGAATCCAATCTGTTATGGCACTTTTGTTTTGCTTCTTTGGACTGCCATTTGTCATCATTTTTACCAGATGCGTCGAATTGCATAAAACCTCAATTAACCAAAATGACCAAATGGTCAAGCGCTTGTCCTGTTAGTCCTAAACTAGGCTTAAAGCCTAATTTTTAGGCCGACATGGTGGCTATTTCATGTTTAAAAAAGGAGCAATCGAGCGAAAGACCAGTTTGCTGTTTACTACTGGTATTGTTGAAAACAATTATGAACTGTTTTAAGAAACCCCAACTAAACCCAAATTCGAAAAATAATTCGTGATACGGATCAAGAGATCCAAATAGAGCAGGCGGCACAACAAACAGTTTAGTTTGCCACAGTTATCTTTCACTGGTTGTAAAAGTTTTCGTAAGTGTATTTATATCCTGAATTAGTAATCTCCAGTTTGTTGTATAGAGTTGCGATGTTTTTTCACTCACCACATCGTTCCGTTGAACACGTCGTTGTTCCGTCATTGTTGCAGAGACACTGGTTGCAATCATCGCTAAAGGAAGCACCAAAAGCAATGGTACGTCCCTTGTATGTACAATCTGAAAGCGAAACGAACGTAATGACATTTAAATGAGTTTTGTTTAAGCACAAAGACCTAAATTATTAAGAAAGATCAAGATGTACACATATAAACATTGCAAACTTTTGCAGACTATGGATATATGTTTTACTCGCGTTGCCGATGCAAATGCGCTTAAATTCTACTAAATGATGTAAAAATGTGTACGCTTCGTTCGAACTTCGACCTTCGTCTGATTGTAAGACAGTATGCCGACCATGCTTGAAACACGCTACTCTCAGCCAGAGGACTCGGATGGATTCTAATTTTAATGCTTTTACCTAATATATCCCAACACGGATTAGGACGAAATTAAGAAAAGTTGTTTTAGAACAAAAATGAAGTTAAAATAAAGTCCTTACCTCTAGGGCATGTTTCTGGATTACACCTCACAGTGCCATCGTAACCACACATGCAGGTTTTACACTCATCCTGGAAAGTTTTGCCAATGAAGTATTCCTGGCCTTTGTACACACATTCTGAAAGGTGATAAGTAGAAATGAAAGGATCGATGATATTATTATTGAAGAATAGCATCATATTCAATATGTGGATATATCCACAAATTAACCAAAATATACACATGTATGAAAGGATCGATGATATTATTATTGAAGAATAGCATCATATTCAATATGTGGATATATCCACAATTAACCAAACTATACACATGTAATTAAATACATTAACAGCTTATACCTGTCTATGCACACATCG
>JARDVA010196082.1:0-10362 GCA_030265315.1 Mopalia swanii | reverse complement strand
TTACTCGTTTTTTACAATTAAAATATAATAATACAAGACGAGTAAGCGATGTTCTTACTCGTTTTTTACAATTAAAATATAATAATACAAGACGAGTAAGCGATGTTCTTACTCGTTTTTTACAAGCGAATTATAATAATACAAGACGAGTAAGCGATGTTCTTACTCGTTTTTTACAAGCGAATTATAATAATACAAGAAGAGTAAGCGATGTTCTTACTCGTTTTTTACAAACGCATTATAATAATATAAGAGGAGTAAGCGACAATCTTACTCGCTTTTTACAATTAAAATATAATAATATATAAGAAGAGTAGACGATGTTCTTACTCGTTTTTTACAAACGAATTATAATAATATATAAGAGGAGTAAGCGATGTTCTTACTCGTTTTTTACAAGCGAATTATAATAATATAAGAGGAGTATGCGATGTTCGTACTAGTTTTTTACAATTAAAATATAATAATATATAAGAGGAGTAAGCAATGTTCTTACTCGTAACAAACAATCTGGATTTCTTAAGTCCATAATCCTGATTCAAGTCCCAATTCAATAATGATTTACTTAATAACAAAAAAATACATCGCATAAACACGTTTCCCTGAGTACATATGTTGTCTGCAAAATAATTTCTTGTAAGACATATACTATAAACACAACTTGTGTTATGTTCAGATATTTATGACTGACTGGTTTATAATATATATTAATATAATTATGATATAACAAGCCATTAGGGGCCTTTAAATCAAATGTTTTATGTAACTTACTGATGATATTGCCTTCTCTATTAAGGTTTGAATGTTATGAATGTTGATATAAAATTAATTAATTAATTAATAGAAATATATTATTTTTTAAGAATCAATAATCTTTTGCCTTATTGTGCATTTGCACTCCCTTAGGGTATATAGCAACTTGGGAAGTATGTCTACATGTTCAGGCATAGGCTGTTATAACAAATCGTATTTAATACTGGAATGAAAGTAGATAAGAGGATATTCCTCAAGGCCATTGGCTAATGACCTAGATGGCTGTGCATTCAACTTCAATAATTTGTAAAATATTATATCCCCACCCCACCCCCATCGCCAGCGTTGACACAAATCATAAAGCTGGTTGGGTAACTGCCCAGAGATTCTTACTACTAGCTCTTTTCATTTGTTAAAGGGAAAGACAACTGTTTTTCTACACAAACTTATTATTTTGATTGCATATTTTCTAAGACAAACATCTGTATTGCACTTACATTCGAGAAAGCATAACCGTTAATTATTTAATTTAACAGGCGGGACTGACGTCATTGTTCCAAAGCACGGTCGGTCACCAGTTTGTCCGTTTGCTGATGGATGCATAGGAAGGCATCTGTAACAACACGGCGTAAACACAAGCTTGGTCATCCAAGCGCAATGATAATCTGTTGTATTCATATCAAAATAGCTCTTTGAGTAAAGCATACGTTAAGCATGTTTTCAACTGACATGCGGTTTTAAAAAATCCGGTTTTTATTTCCAGGCTGATATGTACAAGCGGTTGTTTGTTGTTGTTGTTTCGCTTGGGGACGAAACCCTCACTTTCGGCTTTATATGAAAGAATCCACCAGTGCAGACAATAGGGGACAGCCACGACTAGATGATATAACGACCATGTTTTCGAGCAATGACGCCAGTTCCGCTTTTAAAATTAACTAATTCACGGCTATGCTAATTCGATTGCAAGTGCATTACAGGTGGTTGTCTTTGAAAATATGCAATGAATATAATAAGATTAGGTCGATTAAATCTTCAGCCAAATATACCCTTAGCTATACTCCTGCTATTCAGAAGAGACACGTTACTGACATGTATTGTGATAGAATGATGTTAACTTGATTCACTGGAATGGTTTGTCATTGTCCGTTGACCTTGACGAGTCAGTGCCTCTGACAATGCAATACGTGGACCAGCAATTCGTATCAATTATTAATAATTTTTAACAATTGATTCCTGGTTATGTTGTAGGAGCCGAAATGCTATCTTTATGCCACGAGTTTGACGTGGGCATTTACACGTACACAGGATATGCTCGCAGACAATAACCACCAATGACAAGTATTTGTTTTCGGGACTGTGTTTGCGAACAGACTCATACAAAGAGCATCCTGAACGGGAAAAGTCGACATATGTCAACAATCTTCATGAATCAATAAGATACATTGAACACGCATTAAGGGGAAAAGACGACCCTGGGGTAGCAATGCGATTAAAATTAACCAACCTTTAGTCCGATCATAATTGTTTCTACAGATTTTATGCACAAACATTGTCGGTAAATGTGGTGTTATTTCATAAACATACCAATCAATGTATATTCACCAATAACTGGGTCACCTATTAGGTATTGCGTTTTTAGCCCTAGTACCTAGCCAGATGAATTTCACAAATTTTACCAAAGAAATACTAAGAGGTGTTGTATAAATTCCATCTCAAACATTTGAGTTTGAGGGGGAAAAACATCACGTTAAAAATCAAGAAAATTTAAAATAAACATCAGTTTGTTGATAAAAAAAGGAATTTTAAGCGTGTATTGGTAACATCATAATGTCATATATTACATGTCTAACATAACGTTAAAACACAGTTATAAACGTTGTTAAGGCAGGCTATCCAACCTTTGTTCATGCTCCAATCGTCTTGTGTAGAATTTCAAGACAAAGACGCTAGGAGCATACTGGCAAACTAAGCATGCGGCGCTAGCCTTATAAATATGACCTAGATATTACACGTCTAGGTCTTATGTTAAAATGTCCTGAATTTAACTGGCACCGTGCAAACGACTAATAAAAACTACAGACACGCTTCCTACGCTATCTATAGATCGGTGCAGGAGTCCTAACAAAACATAGCCAGTTTAAATCTTAACTTTGCGTCACCAGGCTCAATACAGTTAACGATAAACAAAACCAGAGCGCGCCATCTTGCCTTGTTCAAACCAAAAGCGAAAGCCAAATTCTACGACGACTCCAATCTCCTGCGCAGGAGGTACGTTTCGCTTCCGGGTTCTTAGCATACTCTTACGTTGTTCTCCAGCTGAATGACACTGCGAGGGTATGCAGTATGGCAAGGTTTTCTTTGAATTAGTTTTTGAAAATGTCTTCCTGTGCGGTTAAGGAAAATATGTCAATGTAGCCTAAACTGGACATCTATTCAATATTTTGGGATAGCAATTTCTTAGTTTGAACATATTCTAGTATAGGAAATTGTGTAGGCTGTAACGCATCTAAAGATAAAACCCACGAGCAACACTTGTCGACCACGTAGATAACTTAGCTATCAAAACTACTGGAGTCTAGGTAGGGGACATTCTCTATCCCTCTGACAATCCTATAGGATCCTATAAAAATCCTTGGACAAAATCCTATATGATCCTGAAGGATTATTTTGTAAGGGTCAGAACAATATGCAGTCTGAGACCCACCAGTGAATCGAAGTCATGACCCTTTGAGTAAGGCACCAAAAAACAAGGACTTACTGGCCGCAACCTAGACCACTCAGCCACCGGCCGTTCACAAAAAATAGAAAGTAAATTAGCGGGTCTAGGGACCGGGCACTAATTACTCATCAATTACTCATCGGCAAAATATGTCTCAATAAGAATCTGTCGGTAGCTTTAGAAAGACAAATAGAAAAATACTTTGGCTTTGGTACAGCATATATCCAGTTTTTATTTTTCTGTCCAATGGCAAAGTGGTTTTTAAAAAATATTGAAATGCTTAAATGATACTTTAACAAGAGGAGAGAATAAGGCGACAACTGATTCGGTCGTGGGCATCTCCTTACTGAACTATGAAGTTTATAAATCATTTAGTTTCAATGAAGTAACGAGCTTATTGATCAATTAAGACCGTTCACAGTTTGACGGAGGAAGATCAGCTACTTCACAGAGAAATCTAGTGCTGATTGCACCGTGTCCTGCATGTCGCTTAATTTTATCCATGGGTACAAGTATGTCTTCTAAATTGTTATCGACGTTTAATTCTTTTTTGTTCTATTAGCTAATCAGTGACGTGGCAACTACTAATCAGATGTTTTAAAAACATTTGACAAAGTCGGTATCTGATCCCTATATGTGCATGTGGGGGAGTCTCCAGATTGCAGGTTGAATTATGGCCTATGACGGTAAAGATTTATAGAGCGTCTGATCTATAGGAAGATTCTCCATATGATGACAATCATGGGATAGTACGCTGTGATATCTAATATGTGTTTCTGATAATAAATTAGTATTAAATTGTAGTGCACATAAATTAATTTGTATTATTAATTTAATTTGTAGAATAATCTTTATTATTTTAGCAATTACAGCTAACAATGAGGTGGTGATCATTAAACTTGTATGCAAATCACATCTTCTATATGGGGAGTTTAATAAGAGTAGGTTGAGTCTTGTGACATATTGTTTAATGTGTCTTATTTGAGACTTTCTCTGAGTTTATCGACAACATTTTATGATTCATCGATTTTAATTAATCAACATCCCTGTGTACAGATTACTTTTAACTTTTTAGATATAGATTTGTAAACAGTTATCCCACTGGCTCTGAGATGTACATTAATTCAATTCGATAAATCATTTCATGTTCTAGACAAACCCCCAGAGACAAATCTTTAAATAGATCTGAATCTCGAGGTGTTATGGGTAACCTACTGACATCTCGAGAGAAGATGACAATTTACATGTACATGACATAAAGCATTGATAAATATGTAACCAACATATAAGAAACAAATATCGTGAGCTCATCGCTGTCAGAATTTAGAAGAAATTTTTCAAAATTTCGGGTAGGAACAGCAGGCCTTGCAGTTGACATTGGCAGATTCCATAACGTCCCCCGTGAGTACAGGTACTGTCGCGTATGTCGTAAAGGTGTTATTGATTGCATATATTGTTCATTTGTCCCGAATATGACGCGGCGCTTAAGCACAGAGAAAACATTATGTCAAACAGGCACACTTAATGTTTTATAGAAATGAACTGATTAAAATCCAATGTATGTGCATTACAAATGTTGAAAACAAAATGTCAATTGTGTATTCCGACCAATGGTCATATATACTCAATAAAATTATTATTATTATATTAGAAATACACCAGCTTACAAACTAGTGTTTCAGAGATATAGAAATTAACCACCAAAGAATATCTGGTAAAGAGAACGAGTGTTACAGCCTGTCTGATACAGAGGGAAACCGCTTTAACCAGCAGGTATTTTGATTTTTGTTTATCCTGTAGACTATAACAGGTCTTTGTGAGAGAGGAGTATACATTTAAGGTACAAGATTGTGACATTCCTGCATACAGACTAGACAAAAGGGGGCTAGATTGATCATATTGGAGTACAAATGTTAAACCTTTCCTCCACCTTGTTCCCAATTGGAACCCAAGGATATAACGTTTGACGAGTTTTAATCCAATAAGCCTCTATTTAAAATCTTTTCAGTATGGTTTCCTGTTTAGAAAGAAGGATTTGTGTTTTTATTTTTTGTTGAATTTGAGATATATGTGTGCTTTATATTGATATTTTAAACATTTCAATAAACATATACCTGTATCCTTAGCATTGGCTTTTCCTACCCCGTTTAAACGTAATGAATGGATTTGGTAAAACGTAACTGTTGTGTTTCACGTGTAGAGTGAGAAAAAGGGCGACTGTCAAATGTGACATCTCCAGCCGACATACCCCGACAATATACGCAAACACACAATTTAATACTTAGAGAATAATTAGCTCACATGTGCACATTCCTGATGACATTGACACAGTTTATTATTCATAATCACATCTTTTGTGAGTTGTACACAAAGTTCACATAAAGCAGATATGCTCAAATGGTTTACAACGAAATGTAAATATTTGTGAACAGCTTTTAGATGAAACCGGAACTCCCGGTTCCCCGTACCATACATCTGCTGCACACTGTACGCTATATTGACACTGAACATTTTGCAGCACCCAGTCAATTGATGCTTCAATTTGAAATTTACCCGTTAGGCAGCAATATGAGCTAAAATACAACAACCTAGTGTGGATAACAGTTTGCGCCAACTTTTCTTGGACACTTTTCCGAATGAATTTGCCCTTTAATTTGGAAGATCTGAGTTCACGACAACACGTCACGAGACTTTATAAATTCGAATTATCTGACCATTCTATGGAAATGTGAACATTGTAGTTCAGAACTCCTGAGTTCTGCAGTAAAACCAGGCAACCTGGACTTTGTGCCGGCACAGAGTCTGTGGCCCTCTTTTTAGTCTAACTAAATAGTTGTTGGTGAATAATCCTGATTTGACTTAAATCACGTGATCTGTAAAAGTACCATATCTGTTTGCGATGACCGACAAAATGTGTATTTACACTTTAACGATTCAAGCAATTTGACAACTCTCTCATAACTTGACATGCTGATATGAACGCATGAATTTACTCTTTGCATATCGTGAAAGTCGATTACTCTGGATCATTGCTGTAGTAGAGCCCGTGTATATTCTGTAAAGAACACAAATTGAGATGGAGAACTGAAATCCCAACAACAACTAACCAGTAAGGATATGGATCGAACCTTCCGCCAACGAGTTCATCCACTTTCGTTAACTTAGCATTCAGAAAGATAAATACATAAGACACATAAAACTGTTATCTTTGGGATCAAGTGACAAATTTTCGTAAATTTTGCAAAAATCAACTGTATGTCTTAAACAGGTATTATAATTAAATTAGCACTCAATAAACTTCTTGACTCTATTTGGGAGCGCTTATACAAAAACGCGCCTCTCAGATATTAATAAGTGAATAGGCGATTAGGGTTAAAATGACACATTTGTCAAGTTTCGAAAACAATACAGCATAGAAGGTACGCTTCTCTGTTGATATTGTGTAGATTTCACAGCTGTCAGAAACACTCGTCTGCGTTACAAGATATATTTTTTTTTTATGAATTGCCAATAAATTTGCTGTGCTGTCAAATGCTAGTATCACTTGTGACACGTGTATTGGAACAGCCATCCTGACAATAAACAGTATTGAAAGCTTTCCTGACACAGGGCTGGTCATGTTGGTAATTTAATGACTTCGTTTCGACGGTAATCTTTGCTTTGTTTCGTTTTTTCGATAATGTGCTGAGTGTACAACACACCACGTTTTTCTCTTGTTTGTTGGATCTGGCCTGTGTTTATCGGTGAAGGTTAAGACTACTCTTGTTTGTTGGATCTGGTCTGTGTTTATCGGTGGCGGTTAAGACTTCGGCACAGATTTATCGATCGAACGAACGTACAAAAGCTTCACGTTGTACCTCGATTATATTAATTGGTTATATTTAAGTATAAAGTTTTATGCGAAACTGAATTGTTTATTTGAAAAAAACAAGTTTCATTTGAAAGGGAACTGATATAAAATAGCGGCGTCTTGCTGCCATGACGTTCCAATGTTTTACAATGAGGTTTTCTGAGTAAATAATCAGTCACGCAACAAACCAGTAGAAATGCGGAATCCAGCCTGGTGCATTCTGAAACAGAATATAGTGTAGATCCATACACCGGTATGCTAACGACTTCATGAGAACTTAAAAAGTAACCAACTATGAGGGAAATTGTCTTTACCAGCTATCTGGTCGCCTTACCAGTAATTGTGTTAGCCGGATTTTATAACCGGGAAATACTGGCTTTGAAAAAATCATCCTTCGACAATAAATTAATTTCGGGTTATGTATTGGATCACATACAAGGTGTGACGACTGTATTCCGCTGTCAGGCTGTGTGTCTCCAAAATATATGGTGTGATACTTTCTTCTTCAACAAACAAACTGCTCTGTGTCAAACTAACAACAAAGTCTTCAGTGGATCTGAAATATGGACGCAAAATATTGGCACTAAGTATTACATTCTACAAAGAGACGGTAAGTTGTATGTTTTATTTTAACATAAACTTGTTTATTTTCATAAGAAAGAGAAAATCTTCATGTACAATCTGGTTTCCATTGACGAAAAAAAAATGTTGGGGGACAGTTTTCCAAGACCAACAATTACAATACAGCCATAAAGCTCATTATGGTTTCTTGTAGCAATTTGTTTATTTGTCACCGTTTAGAATTAGAACTGTTAGTGCAGCTTCGCTTTGTTGTTTTTAATATTGTCCGTAAGAGATCACTGTTCATCTCGGATTGTATGGATAACGCCAGCTCAAGAATCGTATGGCTAGTTGTCCAAATACGATTTACCACACTAGTGAAAGTGTGTTGTACATGGCAGACTATTACCCATGTTGTTCCCTTTGAAATTTCTGTAATTCTCTTGATTATATATTTTTCAGAGTCTGGATCTTTGCCAGATTCATTTGTAAGCCATAGCCTGAAGATGAATGTTTCATTCAAGCTTGTATCTGTGACGTGGGGCAATGGCGATAGTACATGTAGAGCCAATGGAGGCGATGAGCTGGTTTCATTAGATACAATGGATAAATTCAACTTCATCGTAGATATTATTAAAAGTTACAGAGGTAAGCAGACTTAACTTATAATTTACAGAGATAAGCAGACTGGACTTATAACAAATAGTATTGTGTCCCATGTCCTATAACATAAATAACAAGGTTTATAAATCTGCCTGAACCAGCTGTTCAGAATTATTCAAACGATGAACTCATTTCAGAGTACTTTCTAAAGAATTAGTGCGTCTCGTAAATACAGGAATATGTCTCCCACTAAACACTGTCAAACTGTTTACTTGTAAAGTCACCCAGAATCACACGTGGAGAATGTCTTAATCGGAGAGCTTCGACTTCACAACAAAATTACTTCTCCTTTTGAAATAGTTTTTCTTTACCATTTGCGATTAAAATAATGAAAGCTCGGAATATATTTTTTCAGAAGTAGAAAAGGAAAAAATTGAATCGCTGAGCGTCATTGTTACTGCATATATCCCTGAGGTTTCATGTCGTAACATCTTATTGACCTTCTGCTTTAAACACACGGACTGACATAACAGCTTCCGGTATCGAGAAACAATTAACCCTCCCCCTCCCACATTCCCCCCCCCCCACACACAGACACACACACAACACCTGAAGAGATCATTTAATTTCAGACGACGACGCATCGACTGAGTCAATGTCGTCTTGTAACCTGAGCATTTTAGAATAGCAGTAGAAAACCATCCCATGAATATTATAAACATGACTATATTGGTCAGAGTTGGTCACTGTGACACAGCAACTACGCGTGCGTACCACCGACGCTGCTTTCCGAAGTGACCATTCTTCTGACAACAGTGGCATTTAGGTGAATTATTATTGAAACTATATATATTAAACTCAGAATGTTTGAGCCGTGTATAGATGATGTTTCATGGTGAAATTAGACCGTCATGAACATTGCTGTAATAAACTTTCAGTCGCGTCTCGTTGGATTGACCTTACCACAATTCAAGAGCGCAATTTTTGAGGACTTTAACGTCAGCTGTGTATTCTTCTAATCAATTGCAAACATATCAACACTAAACGGATAATCACAAAAGCCTCTCCCATCCGGAAAGATCCTGAAAATGTCAGAAAGAGGCTGTCAACTCCATTTCACATTTCTACAGCTGAACATTAAAATATGTAACATAAGCATAATATATGTATTAAAATTAGATGAGGTCATAGGCGTAGGGGGGAATAGTAAATTAAAAATATTTTTGGGGCAAAATATAAGACTCAAACTTCAACATGTAGAACTGTTATTGTTCATTTTTTCTTTTCTCCGACTTGATGATATATAAATCCGTACAAATTATGTGTTTTTAGCAGTAATTGTGTGAAGTCGTAATACATGTATGTCTGGAATGTGATCATTGGCGTAGTGACCCTACACTATTTTCTTTAGGCAAAACTCAGGGAAAATTAAGATATTTTTCAGCCAAATTATCAGACACAAACGTCAATATGTAGATATGTTATTGTTTATTTTTTATTTTCTCCGACTTGATTATATATAAACCAGCTATAATTATGTTTCTTCAACCATAATTCTGTGAATGGAATGTCTGGAATGTGATCACAGCTACGTTATAATTTATGGGGAAAACTCTGAGATATTCTTGGTTAAAACATCACATCGAACGCTACATCAATACATAGAACTGTTTATTATTTCTCGGCATATATATACTCTGTCAAAAAAGAAACGCATAGGTAAAATGTCACAATAAAGTGTTGAATTTTTTTAAAATATCGTTTCTTGTGTACAATGGCCATGGATGGTTATGTTTCTGAATGCTTCTGGAATGGGACAACATGGCCAACTACACTGAAAAAAAATTAACACACGTTGTGGCGCGTTTCTGTGGAA
>JARDVA010195971.1:0-10362 GCA_030265315.1 Mopalia swanii | reverse complement strand
AATGGAAAGCTGGTGATATATAACAATAATAGACAAGATTTGTTAACTTTCAGTATAAATGGAAAGCTGGTGATATACAACAATAATAGACGAGATTTGCGTACTTTCAGTATAAATGGAAAGTTGGTGATATATAACAATAAAAGACAAGATTTGCGTACTTTCAGTATAAATGGAAAGCTGGCGATATATAACAATAATAGACAATATTTGCTTACTTTCAGTGTAGATGGAAAGCTGGTGTTCGTCTGATTAGGAAAATGTTAAGCTTTTAAAAGTTCGTAAAACTGAGTATTCAACATTCACTACTCATAGACACTCACCATATAGCCAGCCGTGTCGCTTGCCCCTTCGCCTGCAAGCACTACCGTCCTCAGCCGAATTTTAACCAGTCATACCACCTCTTTCGGAAATAAGGATAGATTCATGTACGGGTGTGACATCACGTGACAATAACCACTTAATCAAACCCCTTTTGGAGCATTTATCTAGACCGCATAACTGCTTTAATTGTGGGGCACCATTGATTTTTATTGTAAACATTTAACTTTATTTTTTAAACTTTGGCCTTCTAATGAAAGGAAACTATGCTGGCATTTTCATATTGTGATTGCCTTCTATCAATACAGCTAAGCGTTGGTTAATTGTAAGTTAATTCCACCTTCAAATAGTTGACACAACATTAGTTTATATATCCGGAGAGGCAGTGGATGAACATTGACACAGTAGGCAGTCTCTCTATATTTTCGAGTTGATTAAAGGAAAGACCACTGATTTTCAGCCTAAACTATTATTTTCATTGCATGTTTTCAAGGACAACAATCTGTATTGCACTTGCATTCGAATTGGCATAGCTGTTAATTAGTAAATAACAAGTTCAGGTCGAAAATCAGGTCTAGCACGAAACGTATAGAAATCTGATTATGCAATCAAATGACTGTTGCTAAACACGACTGTAAACAGAAAAACGTAATACAATTTGCTCTGAAAAACACATAATGTTTTATGTGACGTTTTAAATCTAAAATATAGATAAAATGGCTTAACATAAAACCAAACGAGTGCTTTTACCGCACTGGACAGCATATGGACAAGAAAATGGGTTACTAACTGAGTTAGCGAATAAGAGCCACAAAATGTAACCGCCGGCCATTTACTAAAATCTAGATATTATCTCTATACTGGCGAATTAATGTTTCCTGGGTCTCTCTAATTTAATAACACTGACGGACTCTTTGATGTGTTAGCTGTAGAAGAATAGTTAATGAACAGTAAATGTCATACAGACAAAATTAGCGAAGAGATTTATGCCAAAGTGCAGGTTATATATGGCAATGTAGCGATAAATGAAATATACAGCCAGCATTAACCACATTCGCTGGCTCGAAATGGCCGCTTAAATCTTGGTTGAGTCATAATACTGGTATTATATAATACACGTGGAGCTATCAAATGAAGCCAATGGTCTTACCGGGAATGATGGTACCAGGCCACTTGCTAAGTTTTACCGTGAAGATTCAGTACATAGCCACCAAGTAACCTATTGGCCTTACAGGTTGCAGCTGACGTTAATTAACCCATCAGGTCAACCTAAAAAACAGACACCTTTTCAGCTTAGTGTGTTATGCAAATGTATGGGCATCTCGAGCTCTGCTAAAATAATCGAAATACGCGCCATAGCGGAGTACAGAGTCTTTATCATTAGGAAAACGGGAAATCACTCAAGTGTGATATATTTAACTTCCGACGCGCTTCTTCTATGATAGCACATCTTTATGCCAACTCTGGTGTTAATTATCTGAACCGTTTCTAAAGCTATTTATTTCAACAAATTGAATCATACAATCAAGCTGTAGTAGACATGGCTTTTAACTACATCGTTTGTAGCCTCCACACCTCGTGTGCACAGAAAGCCCTCTGTATAAAGGGTGCGTGTAATCACTCAAGATAAGTATTGGATAACTTGTGGTACATATATAGCTCTCACAACATTAGCTTAATTTCGACAGCACCTGCGAATGGTCACCAAAAGACCATAGATATTGTATATATTGTACATGCATGACAAAAATATGTGCATGTTGTGCACATAGTGCTGGGCAAAGCATAGAAGAGTAAATCAACTAAGAAATAAAATTCATATTCAGCAAATTGAAAGCGGCGATGTATTAAGTCTTTTGTAAGCTTATAAACCTTCCTATCTAAGAGTAGCTACATTTGTAGCCCTTGGAGGTTTACGCTTACAAAACATTTCCTAAGTACAGACTACTTCACCAACTTGGTGTGTGGCATGGGGTAAGCACGCATATAGCTCTCAAGCCTTTTAATTATACTACTATTCTCTTCTTTCTTTCCCGGCTGCATTTGTACGATATTTGCAGTGTCACGTAAAAGATGTTTGCTATTCCGTCTTATATTACCCGAGAAAGTGATAAATCGTTAACGGAAACAACTTGACTGGATAAGCTGTGCAATTTGATTGTTAGTAACGTCTAACGTTATGTTACCAGAGGCCTTGTATCCGTTAGAGTGTTGCGCTGTTTTTATAGACGAACTGTAATAATATGACAAAACGTCTAAATTGGCTGAAGTCTGACACAAGAAGAGACTGTTTTCTTAGCTCTTGTTACTGCGGACATAAGCCGATCCGCAATGATATTCCACACGTTCCTCTCATGTTTTTTTGGTTACTGTAAACCCTTCATAGCTTTGTCCAAACTTACACCGTGAAAGGTAATATGACTTTGAAAACATCAACATGTTTCTCGTATCGTAAGAGGCTTTTGGTAGAAATCTATCTAATTTGGGAATGTCCATCATGGAGACATACAGGTAGATTGCTGTGCACTTTAAATGTCAGATTTTATCTTAAGACGACATTCTGACGATACGCCATGCCTGTTGGCTTGAAATCTCGTTTCGCCTATTCTCGATAAAAGTCGATACTTTTAAAGCACAAAATGATTCTGCTGACTCGTTACTTATACATAGCCCAACACGTTTGCGTGAATTTTATTTCAATCCATCTCGAATAAATTTTAATTACGCTGTAAAACATGCGCCTCCACTATATAGCATGTACATGTATAAATCATTCAGATCCTTTTCATCAATCATGTGGATTACATTAAAATAATCTAACATAGGCGACGCGTGGTAAATGTTTCATCAAAAATAGTGAAAGACTCTTATACATGAGGAGAGTCTTCTAGTTTGAGATTCATTATACAATTTTAAATTAAACTACGTAAGAAGCCGATACTGTTGATAGAGATTTAACCAACTCTTCGCACAGCGTGTTGTATAATTGCAACTTATTTTATACCTCAACAATGCCGTTAAACATAAAAGCACAAGCAGACTTAATATTGAACTTCACGTTGAGCAAACTTTTGTATGTCAGATGATCATGACTTTTATACACAGATAACAAGTGGGCAATTTGCTTTCAACTGTCTACGCTGCAAAATGTTGTCTGAGTGTATACAGAACAAACAATCAAGCTAAATATTGATAATTATATCTGTTGAATTGGCAATAAATACAACCAAAATAAAAATACTTTAGTTAATACATCATCGCAACTAGGATTTGTATGAAAAGGCATCTCAACGTCTAATCACACAGTAATCGCCAACGACCACAATTACCCAGATTTAATTGTTTTCATTCCAAACCAAACTTGGTTAGCCTAATTATACTAATTACTTACTTTTAAAGTACTTTCATTGTTAATTTCAATACTATACAAACACACATAGACTTGTTACGTGCATCAAGTTGATGAATTAGGTTGCCATGAATTGTCTATACTTACAATTTTCTTCCAGACTCGGTGTATAGATTATTCCTGGAATAATCAATTCATGTTACAAACTGATTAGCTACTTACAGTTATGGTGACGTTAACTAACAATCCTGGTCGTTAGTCAAATTGATTTTAGATACATATCAACCAGCACATCATTAAGTGTTCTGTTTTCTACCCATAAACGGTGTCGATAATCCTATTAGTGTTGACAAAGCACAGCTCAACTTACGTAAGATCGATCTATCGAGTTGGGGACGAGATGTGAAGAGACTTTGATTTTGAGCAATGGTTAATATGCTATTCAAATCAATCACCCTAAAGTCAAACTGCAATGAACCAGTGATTAATGATTGTAGTATTGGTTAGATGAGGAATTTATTCTAACATCTCGGGCATACAACTGAGACAGATGGGGAAAGAAAATGTCATCAAATTAATTACCGGTAGTTGATAATTTCCAGGAAAAGCGTTCTCATACCGCAACCAATGGGTGTACGTTAAGGTTCCAAATAGAATAAGATACCTCGTAAAATAACATTCAACATTTCAAACTCATATGAATATGGCACCTACATTAATTTTGTCCACTTATAAATAAACATCATCAGTTTAATAAGACTGATGTCAAATATATCTGGTCGTTCGTTCAAGTCGCCAACAGACTAAAGTAACTTGTTTGAGTTATTGTGATAATTTGTATCTTATATATTTGTTATAATGTTCGCAGTGGTCTTTGTTTAGCTATAAAACGCAAAATATGCAGTGTTTTATAGATTTAAGAATAAAATCAGGTTAATACGACAGTTGAAAAACGAATTATAGTCAACAGACATGTTGTCATTTTAGCTTGTCGTCTTAATGACAAAATCTGACGCTGGATGTGTGCGTTTGCTTAGCTGTGTGTCTACCTGATGGACATTTCGAAATTAGATAGATTTCTACCTTAAGCCTCTTACGAAAAATATAACAAATTGATGATTTCAAAGTCACATTAGCCTTGGCGCTGTAGGTTAAAACATGGCTATACATTACCTCGTAAACGAGAACGTAAGAATAATCGTGCGGTTGGGAATAATGGAAGGACTTATATCAATACTAGTTGTAAAAACGTGTCCTGCATCTTATCGGACAATTTAGTCCATCACTTTACCAGGCCACTGATATTATAAGCGTGTTTGTTTCCTTACAATTCCAGTAACGATTCATTTCGTTCGTATGGTGCAACTAAATAAAGCACGAATGTTGATGTCTTACTATGTTTCTAATCCAAAGAGGAGCGTGGAAAATTGATCAAAACATATATATACTGAGAACAGCTAGTGTGATTTGAGTTAGCCTCAACCACAGCTAAGTGGAAACATGACGCCTAGTTGTTTGCGGTGTCTTTCTTTTTGTAGCTTGTGCCAGTCATCGTAGCTAATGACGCCCAAGCTGGATTTCTTCGCCCATTTTATAGCGCACGCCGATACCACTTGTTAACCCAATCATACAGACAAATGCCTCATGTGTGGTCGTTTAGTCTGCTGAACACTTAAATTAACATGACCATGCGTGCATGTGTGCTATGTGATAGTTCATTGGAAGCTCTAGGCCTATAAAACAAGAAAGCCGCATTGAAGGCCGAATACATAACCAGCCGGTAGCCAAAGGATCAAAGCTATCAAATGTTTGGAAGTTTTGAATTTTATATTAAAATAAAATGTGACCAGCCAAGCTGTGGCTTACTAATCTACTTCGATGTACCGTCCACAGGTTGGAATCAAACTGTAGACCCTCAGGTATATGGGTGAGTCACACGATGTGGCTCCGGCAATCACGGGGTTGTTTCTACCAGATTGTCTCTTGGTTTTCCACAAGTAACAGTGTCCATTCGTCTTCATATAAATGAAGCTCCCTCGAGTATGACGTTAAACCTCAATCAATCAAACTTATACACATACCACAGATAGTCCCAGTTTAAAGTAAGATGCTGTTAGAAGGGAAACACACACATTTTTTAAATTATTTTAGCAAATAAAATGGCTTTGTCTTTTTCGGTAGAACAGAAATTGAGGGAAACTTCAATACGTGTAAGAACAAATAGTAGGATGAAGCGCCAAGAACTATCATGTGACGAAATTACAGATCACTACTGATATTAGCCTTGTCAATATTCATGAGCGCGATGCCCTGGCCTTGGAACTCTTCAAAAACGTTAAGAGACTCTTGAGCAACAGAATAACATATGCACATTTGTCATCTCCGACAAGCAGGTGACTGTCCAGTTTTTTTGACAGAGCTACAGGCTACATACATTTCTTTCACTCTCTGTTAAAAACATTTATGCGCGGATCTCAACAAATATTTTGTTCCTAAAGTTGCCAGAAGTCAACTAAAGTGTTTCGTAAAAAATCAACCTTTATTATAGATATTTCATCATGAATGTTTATAGATACACCAATCTTACTCCTTCTCTCTGACTTGATTACTACTTTTCAACATATTCTGCTGGATTTAAGCTCAGAGTATTGTATCTCCCATGACATCTTGTACAACATAAAAAAGACGGTCTGTCTAGTAGTAGCTCCTACGAATTATAGAGAATGTTTACCTCCGTCTGTAAAACTATGTGGTGCTACTCTATTACACGTTAAAAGACACCTGTACCTTGGACATGTTATTACATGTAACTTTGTTGATTATGACAATTTTGAAGAACAACGTAGAAAGCTATGCATCAGAGCAAATATGTTAATTCGAAAATTCAGGAATTGTTCTCCTCTAGCGCATTGTACACATTTCTATTGCTGTGGTTCTCCTATACTCAAACCAAGTTAAATAAGTTCAAAACAATGTACCACAATTCTTTCAGATGGTTAATAAATCTTAGCTACAGATGGAGGGCTATTGGGATGTTTGTAATACACAATGTTTACTGGTTTGGAGAAATATTACGAAAGAATGTTAATGAAGAGAATTGACCCTTTGTAATACGTATGTGCCTCGGCAGTCCATTCTCTATACCCAATGGCAAACAATCATGTTCTAATTGTCTGTATAGTATAATTAATATGTGAACTCTATGGACAATTTGTCTGCAATAAAGCTATTATAATAATAATAATATGTTTAGTTTTTCAAAGTCACGTGAGCTGCTTTACTGTTTATCTAAATCGAAAATTTAATAGCTTTTATAATTGCAAGCTTGTGTTTGTGTATTTTATTGTACTAAATGTGCCTTTCCTATTAATAATTAAATGGACATATTTCGCCATAAGTTATTCATAATACAAGTATTTTAAAAAGTATAATAATAATTTATACTATTGTTATAATGTAGGTTTATACTCAGATTAACTGACCTATACCGAAATACACTTCTAGAGTGTTCCGGCAAGTGATTGATTTGCAGACTGGTCTGATTCGGTTACTCCTATGATTTTTTGCCTGGCTCCAAGAGTCTCTGGTTCTATCCCGTTACAGGGATACAGTCTCCTTGACGTTAATACTGCAAGTGAAATGTTATACTAGATAAGCGAACATAATGAGTCTCCAAATTACAACCGACTGACATTTACTAAAATTTAGAGAGTACATGTATATCTACACTGCATGGCGAAGTAGAGACAACACCGCTGATGTTTATCTTATTTAATAAATAGCATGACTGTGTTGGCCATAATAGAATGATTAAACACAGTAAATGTCATACAAACCTATTAGTGACGCGAATTATACCAACGTTAATGTACTATTTCTTTTGTGTTTCGAATTAGTTAAATAACACTCTAGTGGATGGTAGTGTGCTCTGAGTATGTCTATACGTATACTCAGGCGAGTAATCACTAGCTTCAGTTCGACTTTCATGTGAATACAGTTCAACACCAATCAATAATTCATTCAGAATGATCGAACACTTATTAGTGGCTCTCGTCGGTTGGCGACTGGTCACTAGCTTCTGTTCGCGATAGATGTATTAAAATAAGTTTCAACACAATGAAGGCTGCACGACGGAGCACATATTGATGGCTTTCACGTTTGCCGAATGATCACTAGCGTGGGTTCGCGTTAGATGTGAATAGGGTTCAACACAATGAAGGCTGCACAACAGAGCACATAAGTGATTGATCTCATGATGGTCGAATAGTCACTAGTGTGGGTTCCCCTTTGATGTGAATAAGGTTCAACGCCAATCAACTTTACTCAGTTTTCATGGTCGAGCACACATTGGTGGCTCTCACGGGCAAAGCAGTGAGTACTAGCTTCTGCTCGCCTTAGATGTGAATCAAGTTCAGCTCCGAAAATGTAATTCACAGGCAGGCGAGTGATCACTAGCTTCTGTTCACCTTAGATGTGAATCTTGAGAAAAGTGTTGGATCAACGAGATCTATATAAACTGCGACAACAACAATAGTCGCCATAACGCTTCTATTCCTGACTGTTAGAGAGTAATCAGTTAGTGTACTCATTTATCATTTGATTCACATACAGGAGTTTAATATCGCGAAGCTCTGGTTACATGTACTATATGACTGTCTCCTCTCCCTAAATCTAACTGGACATCTCTTGCCAACAGATTAACAGAAACCTACTATTTATTCCACGAATAAATTAAGTTATAGTACAGTATACATTTAGCTGCACAGCATTATTCATGCTCATCAAAACCCTCTGATATACCGATAACAGGTTCGAGTCCGCTTGTCGACCTCATGTATATGAGGGAGTCACACAAGGCGGCTCCGGCAATAGCCGCAAAAGAGATTTCCTCCCGTATAAGCAGAGTGAGACATGGACAATGTGTAAGCGATATACCTTGAGTGCAACATTAAACCCCAATCAAACTAATATAAACTTAGTACAACTTGGCGTATGGATGCCTATTTATTCTCCTCTGATCACTTTGGGTCTGTTACAAAAAACAGCATTAAAAAATACATTGTTACTTTGCGAAAGCTAAAAGAGGGCCATATAATCCTGTCAGAAATGATGTGATATTTGGAGCAGGTTATTGTTGGAACAATGCCAACTTGTAAACGTTCAATAGCAATCCATGCCCAAGAAAAAGTTATTTAACTAAATAAACTGTTGTACGAAGCTAAATAGTTATACGTGGCTGCCAATACTGATAGAAACCAATATTAACGACATACGGGAAATGCCCGTGGCTTAGTGGTTAGAGTGTCTGATCACTTATCCTACTTCGATATACCGTCCACGGGTTCGAGTCCTCCTGTCCACATCAGGTGTGTGGGTGTGTCACAAGATGGGGCTCAATGGCAATGGCGCGGATGGTTTTTACGACATTTATTTCCGGTTTTCTACCGTATTTAATCAAGGAACAGTGTAAACTGGGCAATACGTCGTCATATTAAACAATCATACATATGGGGAATCATTCAGGATAAACTAGGGGTTTGTTCCGAAGGAATTAAACTGGATACATTTGAATCAAATATATGATGTGGCAGCAAATGCTGTGAAATATATCAAAAATCGATACAAGACGGATATCATTGATGGTTTCTTACATAATCAGTAAAGTTTGAAATCGGATTAGTTTTTATAACACTTGTAGTTATGTTAGCTGACAAGCCTTGTAGTGTTAGGTCGCATCGATTCTCGAGCGTTTTGGATCACCTGTCTATACGATTGACAAATCCATGCGTCTCTGATCTGTGGAGTGAGTCCGTAAAGATAGACCTGGTGATGTTAGAGATCTGTGAAGAGGATCTGATTTCAGCCAGTGATCAGAAGGGAAAGCCAAGCCAATCGACCCCAAGTCCAATCTCCAATGAACCAGTGATTGATGATTGTATTATCGATTAGCTGGTCAATTTGTTCCGCCAGCCAAATAAAATTCGAGCAGACGATATCATTGTCTAACGACAACAAGATTACACCGAGTCTCTGGAAGAAAGTAAAAAATATCCCCATGTTTCAACTGGCTTGTTAATCTCTTTACTCTCCATCCACGTATCGCTGGCAATACGATTGTGCTAATGTTCCGAATAGATTTAGATTCTCTCAGACACTGATCTGAAACCGGGCTCTCTTGAGAACCAAATTGTATTCAACTAAGTCTGCTCTATTACTCTACAGAGCCCATATTCAAGTCATGTTGCTCAGTTGGAACGCTATAACTCCCATTTGGAGGCACTGCATGGTACTTCTTTACCGGTATGCTCAAACTTAATTTGGTAGTGAGTTTCATACGCGGCTTCAGAGTTCGCAGATGGTTTTCAACATTTAATCTGTTCACAAAATGAATTCCAGTTAAAAGCGGGCAAAGTACACAGAGAAAGAAGAAGATAGTATGCGAGAAGGATATACACCACTTTTCCTTACAGTCGTTGCTATAAGATGTTTACCAATATCCCCAACACTTCTTTATAATACATGTATGTTTCACAAAAGTATCTGCTGTTTGATGTTATAGCTGTAAAAAATTGAATTGTTTTTTTTTTTTGCAATTTTTTTGTGTGCGATACTCCCACACTGTAACACATTACCGTAGTTTTAACGGTAAAATGCTGTGAATATAACGGTATATTACCGTTTTACACCCAGCC
>JARDVA010195749.1:0-10366 GCA_030265315.1 Mopalia swanii | reverse complement strand
GACAAGAAATGATTGACCATTCTCAAGGGTGTTTCACTTATTTACAACAATATGACACCAGACTTACACAACCTTGGCTGCTGGGGTTCAGGCAGGCATCAAAAGTATGGTATCTAAAAGGGTAATTTTACTTCCCTTTTTAAGTAACTGGGTGTCCAATTTTTACAGTTTCCCTATCTCCAGCATGTTATTAAGTTTCTTAAAACAGGGTGTCCAAATGAGGCAAGTCTTCACTCCAGGGTGGACAAAGGCAGGGGGATACACCTCTGCTTTAGCCCTTGCCTTGGCGTCCAACCTTATTTGTAATTAGTAAGACATTGGGATTTTTTTTACATATAATGTTAATCAGATTGAAAAGTGAAAGCAGTGTGACTAATTGATTGATTCATTAGTGTTTTACGCCGTGGTTAAGAGTTTTTCACTTATATGACGGCAGAATATTCCAACAATAATTGACTTTAGGACAACCAAGTTGTGAAGCATTTCCATAATGTTGGAAAGTTAATTTTCCTCAAGTGCAACAAGTAAAGGCCACTGGCTTAGTGGACTGCAAGTGCGTTTACTAATCCTACTTCGATGTACCATTCACAGGATTGAGTCACTCTGTCCACACTCAGGTTTATGCGTGAGTCACACGACATTGTGGCTCTGGATATCGCAGGCGTGGTTTTTACGTGGTCTCCTCTCGGTTTTCAGCATAATTGGCCAAGGAACAGTGTGAAGTGGATAATCCTCCGTCATATAAGTGAAATACCCTTGAGTAGACATTAAACCCCAATCAAACAAACAAACAGCAACAAGTAAAGACAGCATTGCTACTCTTCATTCAAATATGCACCGCCCTCAGCCAGAGTTTGTTCGTTCAAGCGAGAGAATGAAATCATTTATTGTGACAGCAGCTGTAGTTTTATAAAAACATTCAAACTCTACAGTATTCCTTTAAAATTTTAACCGGATGTTCACTCTAGGGAACAAATGTTAGAAAATTATATGTCAAGATTATCCACTAACATGCATTTCTAAAAAATAATCCTGCAGTTACAGGATGTTGTTTAACTAAAACCAGGGGCTTTAGCCAGAAATCAAAAGTATGGTGTCCAGAATGGCCATTTTGCTTTACTTTTCATATAACTGGGTGTCCAATTTTGATAGTTTTCCTATCTCCTACATGCTAAAGTTTCTTAAAACAGGGTGTCCAAATAAGGCAATTGTTCACTTCAGGGTGTCCATTTGGACGGGTGGACGAGTGTCTGCCTAAGCCCTTGACTAAAAAACCAATGGATCATCTTATATTCTAGATACTCTCAGACAAGCTTCTAAATACATGTTATCCTAAATCACCCCCAAATTCGTCCATAAAATTCTTATTTTAGAAGCTATTTAGAAGACTTGGAAGTTGTGTCTGAGAGGCAGAAGATGAATTTTTCAGTTAAAAATCATCAGCATTTGTCAGAAAACATAAATTTGTTCAAATACATGGTGTAATATTGTCACAACAGTAAAAAAAAAACTAGGATTTTTTATGGACGAAATTGGAGGTGATTTACGGTAATCTCAAGTTATGTTCAACTAAAAGACACCTTAATATAAAGTGATGACCATGTACATGGTATGGAAAGCATGTGAGAAATATATAACAAACAAGATATTCGGTATTGGTTTTGAAATAAATCAACCTGCGAACTGGTGAGTCAAAGAAATCCAAATTAACCAATGAATAAGTCGACTTAAGAAAATGAGGGTTACAAGTTTTTTGATCCAGACCAGAGGAAATATTTGCCTAAATCTATTTACATGTACATGTAGGTTCTTTAGATTTTGTTTCTCTTGTATGCTATAATGGGTCTTTAAGGCCTGATCCAGGTAAAAAGTTTTGACACCTTTCTTTAACTATCCCCCTACATGTCAAGTCTGACATACATTTGCTAATTGTTTTCTCATGTTTTGAACATTAACAGCCAAATATGCATGGTTTTTATGTAAATCTGGGCAGGAGGACAGATATATTTCACTTAGTAAAAAAATTGGTAGTGGATGGAAAATTTGGGTATCCAAACTGATGGCGCACAAATCCCATGAAACGGGTTGAAAATGGACCTGCATCAGTCCCTGGTTTTTGTGAAAAAGGAGTAAACGTACATGTAGCATGTTGTTCGCAACAATGCTTTCACATGAGTTGCCAAAATAACAGCTAAATGATAACATTATTGAAGCTTCCATATTTGTTATATCCATTACCCAGGTATAGTTACAGCTGTATGTGTCACATGTGTTGAACATCAATATCGCTTGATCTGGTTTTATTCTTTATGATGTGAAACGTGTAACACATTTATTACTTGATGCATTCAAATTGATCAAAACTATTCCAGTGACCTTTGATTACTGGCATTTATGGTTTAAAGCAAACAATCTTACATATATATCCATCTAGAGTCATGCCTGGAATATCATGAAAATCCTATGTCTGGTGAGAAATTTAAAAAAAAAAATTTATTTATTTATTTTTTTTTTTTAAATTTTTTAAAAAATATTCTAGGAGGTGCTGGCAGGGAGATTCCTAGGTGTAGAGTTTTCTAAATTCAGTTTCGGTCATGAAAATTCAAAACACTAGACGTTAAATTACATGTATGTTAAAAATCTGCATTTTTTTTTCTTTCAGTACAAGTTAGTTAAAACTTGACCAATTGTGTTATTAAAATAGAAATTGTCAGCCCTTTACAATGATCTTTCTCTTGATCAGGATCTGTTATATCGTCTGTCCCTGGAAATTTACAAACTTTGTTTTATTTTCTCTGCTTGTCTTTTATTCTCTCTTCATTTGTTGCGGGCCTGCGGCCGAGGCTTAGTGGTAGCGTATGCGCCTTCTAATGCCTACTTCGATTTACCGTTCAAGGGATTGAGTCCGCCTGTCGATCCTAAGGTATATGAGAAAGTCGCACGATGTGACTCCAGCAATATCGGGGGTGGTTTTAACAAGGTTTCCTCCTGGTTTTCCACCATAATTAGGCAAGGAATAGTGTTAAGTGGATAATCCGTCGTCATATAAAAAATACCCTTGAGTACAACGTTAAACCCCAATCAAACAAACAAACAAACAAACAAACATCATTTGTTGCTCATTAACTCATTCTCAGCTGGGTCTGACTGCTAATTCTTGTTCAATGAAGCATTCGCAGGTTCTGGCCCGTCTGTCAACCATCTGGTATCAGGGGCTTAGCCAGAAATTGAAAGTAGGGTGTCCAAAATGGTCATTTTGCTTCACTTTTCAAAAGACTGGGTGTCCAATTTTGACAGTTTCCTATCTCCTGCATGTTAAAGTCTCTTAAAACAGGGTGTCCAAATGAGGCAATTGCTCACTTCAGGGCGTCCACTTGGATGGGTGGACGGGTGTCTGCCTAAGCCCTTGTCTGGTATATGAGTGAGTTGTACGATGTCGCTAGGAATCAAAGGGATGGTTTTTGCAATCTTTCCTCTTAGTTTTCCACTCTATTCAATCAAGGAAGAGCGTGAAGGGTCATCATTTATGTATAAGATGATAAACCTCAATCAAACAAACAATCAAACAAACAATCAATCAAACAAATAAACAATCTCAGTGGACAAACCACCATATGAGTGAAATGACCGGAAGTATGATAAATAATTCAAATTTTCTCTTGTGTATGCCCCAGTGCTCTCAGCGCTAATGTTGTGTCTTCTGTTTTTGTGGCTTGTGATTGGTCGATCCTTTCTTTGTTTGTTGCCAGTGACGTTGACAAGGATTTCCTTACTTCCATGAGGGTCCGCGGCCGTGGTGTAGTGGTTAGCGAGCCCGTTTTCTAACGGCTACTGCGATTTACCATTCACAGGAACAAGTCCGTCTGTTGACCCTCAGGTATATGAGTGAGTCACAAGTCGCTCTGGCAATTGCGAGGGTGGTTTTTACACGGTTTCCTCTCGGTTTTCCACCATACTAGGGCAAGGAACAGTGTGAAGTATACATGTACAATCCGTCGTCATATAAGTGAAATACCCTTGAGTACGATGTTAAACCCCAATCAAACAAACCTTACTTCCATGATACATGTACAATGTACTTTGCTATTACATTGTCCTATCAGTGAAATCTCGTTATTACGGCGTAAAACCACAATCAAACAAACAAAGTTCTTTTGCAACTGGACTTGATGTAAGAATGTCTAGATTTCTCTGTATAACACAAAGCCAGGGTGTAAGTAAGTTCTGTGTCAGATATTAATGACATTCATTTTTTGTTGCAAATCTCAATTCTTGCTGTTTCTTTTCCTGGTCTGGTTTTGTGGTAACCATAGTGACACTCTGCTCATTTCAGCAGACACTCAACTGCAATGTAGGGAAGGCGATGTTATACATAACTCTCATAGACAGACCTGATAAAAGGCTAGTGTTAAAGAAGTAACCCTAAGGAAGTTCATTAGTGATCTGAATGACCTGCCTGGATTATTCTATACAGCCTGTCAACTGAGCCCCTTGCTGTCTTCAATACTGACCATTCTCTACCATGCTTTATACATTCGCTCAGTTCTCATATGATTTTAAAGTTGAAATTTATATTTATGTAGTTCACTTTTGTGTGGAAATTATATTTTAGCACTTCACTGTTTTGTGAAAATATATATTTGATATTTTGAGGCTATTTAAAAGGCTTGGAAATTGTGTCTGAGAGACAGAAGAGGAATTTTTTTGTAACAAAGCATCAACATTTGTCAGAAAACACAAATTTGTTCGATTGCATGCTGTAATATTGTCACAACAACTAAAAAAGTCATGGATGAAATTTGAGGTGATTTAAGATACTTCACTTTTTTGTGGAAATATATATTTGAATACTTTACTGTTTTGTGGAAATGTATATTTTAGTACTTCACTTGTTTATGCGTAGCTCACTTGTTTGTGGTAATAAATATTTGTGAAGTTCATTAGCGATCTGAATGACCTGCCTGGATTATTCTATACAGCCTGTCAACTGAGCCCCTTGCTTACACAGAGCCGTATTCAATACTGACCATTCTCTACCATCTTACATTCAGTCAGTTCTCGTGAGTCACCATATAAGTGAAATACCCTTAAGCACGGCGTATTCGTAAAACACCAATGAATCAATCAACCCTTAGAACATTCTACAACTTTTACCAAGGGGGCAAGAAAGTCGGGAAAGCCCAGCTAATTATGATATTAAATTTACAGAATATAAAAACACCATAACTTTGGTAAAAAATACCTGTTTAAAGACTGTAGTAAATTTAAACTAGTCTCCTAGTCTTGTCCCCATTAATGCCTCCATGTGAGTTCTGGGGCCGGTTCCACGAAGCGTTTTCTGACTCGAGTCAAAATACTAAATTTGATATATTTGCCACTTACCTGAACTTCCTTTTTAAGTAATACCTGTAATTGTTTCTTACATACGTAATCACGTTATAATAATTATGCTAAAATATTACATTTTAAAATTTAAAACTGAGAAATGTGAGGACCTTTAAACATTTTGACTTAAGTATAAAACTGCTTTGTGGAATTGGGCACTGGTTCTGTCTGTGTCTATGACGTTACTTGCCCAAGTCAATTGCCAGATGATCCCTTATTCGGAAACAAATACCGGTACAGGTTACCGCATCAATGCAATAAGCCGAAACAATCACTGTCATGTACATGCACGCTTTAAGGTTAAAGCACCTCTGATGGTGATCAATCCATTTTCAACAAATTCTCATTGAAGTTTTTTCATAAATTGAACCTGTTAAATATTTATGTATATATACCGACCAATTTTCTGTACTGTCATTAAGCTATTATCTGCACTGAAACAAGACCCCATGTAAATAAACATAGAAGTTAAAATCCATAGAATTGTGTTATCTTACTGCTAGTACAGCTTCTATATACCACTGAATCTAGTGATAACAATTTTTACCATTTAAACCTTTGACTTATCCTTTTAAAAATCTACAGTGTATGAATTTTCATCTTTCAATTAAAGATTGAGACCAATGGTTTGTTATTATGTAGGTTATCAACAGGTCACACCTTTCCTGTCATTGATTTTGTTTTTAATTCCAAATAGAAACCTTTGTAACATTTCTAATATTTTAAAAAAATGAATGGAGACGAGTGAAAATTTTAACATATATGAAGAATACATGTAAGTAGGGAATCAGCCCAACAGTTAAAACCAGCTTTAAATATTGATATGTCACAAGCCTTATTTGGCCCTAAGCAGACATTCCAACAGTCTCTGTTGAATGTTAGGGAAACTTGGCTCGATCCATGCTTAGCCTTGAAAACGAGTAGGAGTGATATTCCCAGCAAAGCCCTAACCGGATGAGACTCGCTGGGTAACATGCACGTCTCCAGCTACAGCATTGTCACCAATGGATTCCTCGTTGGCCTTGAAAAAGCAGCATGTCGATATGAGACAGTAGCCATTGTCAATCGTTCAATAGCATTCCGAGAGACGGTTTCCGTTCGGATTACGCAGCATTACAAGTGGAGCTCAGCTCACACTGGTCTTGGCACACTGCTAGGAGAATTGCTGTCCCCACTATTATAATCCACTGTAAATGTTCTTAAAATTGTCAAATTGTGTCCTGATATTTGGTCCGCTAACATCTTCTGTCGGTGACAGGACAGGTCATATAAAAATTAACTTTTGTAAACTTTATTTATTTTATTATTAACCATAAAAGAATTTTCAGTATAAGCTACAATAATATCAATGGTTTGTTTGATTTATTTTTAGGATATTTCAGGTACTCTGTCCAGCTCATTCACATAACCCCTAAAGCCCTAATCCATAAAGCTCTCAGCCTGTTTTATTCCATGTATTGATAGCCCCCACAATTACACAGGAAATGCATCGTCTCTGCGTTACCTGAGCTCAGTATACATTCCAGGTGAAAATAAACCAGGTGATCGAGAGACTCGCTGAAGCAAACCTCAGCATTTCAAATTAGCAGGACAACTCAAAATCATCACTCAGTTAGTTTCCTTTCAGCATAATGCTGAATTTGTGTTTATTGGAGAATTAAAAATGGAAAATACTCTCATTACCCATTCAGATGTAAAGTCATGTAAAGCAATAATACTATCTTGGGTAACTGACCAGTGTTCCCCAACCTGCCTTGCCTCAAACCCAGTACTTCTAAAGACAAATTCAAATTTTACCAAAAAGCTATAATCAGGTCAAAAGTCTCTTTCAAATGTAAAATACCCTATATCTTCTAGAAGTTGGGGCACTCTTATTTTGGGACAGTGAACAGAAATAACATGTAAGACCCCCTGTGGTAAGGCCTATTCCTCTGTCCCAACTGAAAAAAAAAATGAAAAAGTGGTAAAAAAATTTTATGATTAAACGAGAGAATCTTTATTGGACAAACAAACATTGAAAGGAGAAATTGCTTTCCTTCCTTACTTTGTTTATACTTGGCTTGCAATTTAGAATCGTTGGTACAAATTGAAGCTGCATTAGCAGCGTAGCATATTAACAACTATAGATGCTGACGAACTAAAGTTTGGTAAAACAGAACTGGAGATTAATAATTAATAACTACAGTTTTACAACAAATGATAAATCAATGGTCTGTTGACTGCTAAAAAAAAATATTTAAAATTTGTAAAAAAAAGTTTATTTTAATTGTTTATATTCCCCTTCTCAGATAGGTCCAAGGTCATGTTATTATTATTTTTTGAACACACATAAATATTTGTTTCATTTTTTATTCACTTGCCAGAACTAACAATCTCTGTAACAATTTTTTATTAGCCCCTGGAAAAATTAGGTTTTGCCCGGACCATGGAATTGTGGATTTGATCAGGGCCTGTTGTCTTCAAATGATAATCCTGTATTAGTCTGTGGTATTATTAAATTGTGTTAATCTGGGTTTGCACGGATATTGTTAATCAATCTGGGTTAATCCAGGTGGCAATGAGTACAGTGAGAATTACATATAACTACAGGTATTTTTTATTATTTTTTTCTCAAGGTTAACTATGCCTGAAGCCATGGCTTAGTAGTAAGGGTGTCTGTCTACTAATCTTACTTCAATGTACTCTCCATGGGTTTCGAGGTATTTGAGTGAGTAACGCGATTAGGCTTCAGCAATTGTGGAGGTGGTTTTTCAAGTTTCCCTCTCCGCTTCCACAGTATTGAATCACAGAATTTTGTGAAGTGGACATTCTGTCTTCATTTGAGTGAAATACCCTTGAGAAAATGTTAAACCCCAATCAAACAAACAATCAAACATACTTAGATTAACTTCAAAGTGAAAACCAAGAATTCTTATATTAGTTGGAAAACTCTTTTTAAAAAGGACATGTTATACATGTAACTTGATTCAGCAATGCTGAACAACTCACATCTTCACAACTCAAGTCTTCTCTCATTCATGTCTAGCTTTTAGAAAATCCACATAAATTTACAGCTACATGTACATGCAGATCAAAATTAATTTCCAGAGAATACGATGAAGAAAAGAGAAATATCTGCATAAATGAAAAAGTTTAATAAAAACGAGGAAGATTTGAAGGTGTTTGAAGCCATTAATCAGTCTAGAAGAGACAGGTAGATCAGTCATGCAAATATGCAATAATAAGTTAACATCAGTAGGAGCAGAACACAGCCGATTAAGCAGGGTAAATAAATGTGGATTATAACGCATGGTCACCATACCTGTATGCTCATATCTAATGTATAATTAACTCGTCTCACAAACACCTGTTCTTTTAACGGCAACGGTTATAAAACATGTACATAATGCCGGCAGCATTATACAAATGGAAGCTCTAAATAGCAAATAAAAAAGCACTTAGCCATTTTAAAAAGAACACATGCAAATGGCCTACATTCCTTTTGTTTGTTTCCTTTTTTTTTCTTCTTCGTTTCCTTTTTTTTTCTTCATTGGTGCTAATTTGGATGAACAAACCCAAAGCTACTGATAGTTATTACTAAGACTCTCACAGTTTCCAACTAAAACGCAATTTAAAGGCTTTAAACTTGTGTCTAGGATTCAGAGGGTACAATTTTCAGCAAGGAAGCATCAGAAAAAATAACTGTTTTAGATGATTTAATACTTTCATATCTCAATTGTCGTAGAAAATTACTAATTATGCATACGTTAACGAAGTAAGATGAATACGGTGTATTGCAGGGCTCTCTATGAATAAAATATAGTTGAGTGATCCACCGCTCTACTACATTTAGATTTAGTGAGCTGTGGAGAGTTTTTAATGTTAATCTAGTTCAAATTGGCATTTAAATTTAAACGTGCAGGTGAGTACATGTAAATCATCACTCTCCTTATTTTCAACTTTGGGTGAGGCAATCTTTGCTTAATTTGCATTTTGCCACTGATTGCTACCAATTTTGTCATGAAGATTTTATTTTAAAGGAATTTTGCTTTATTGTACACAAATGTACATTTATGTATTTAAAAAACCAGCAAACCAGAAGAAAATCCAAAAGTGAGGTAACCTCACACAATTTTTGAGGACCCATTTTAAGGTTATGCCCGAAAAGATTACAGTACAGGCCTGGATTGATTGGTGTTTAGTACCATGTTCGAGGCTATATTATTTATAAGGTGGTGCATACTTGTACCAAATCCTAAACATGTGAACAGTTCTACTATGTTGTAAAATTAATGTTTTTAGTTGGCATTATGATTTATGGGTTAAATAAAGTCCGATACTTTAATGCGAACCTAGTTCCTCTCGATTGACCAGGCTTCGTCCTTGGAAACAATGATACGCCTTCAGTTCACCAGTAGTTAAATTTGCAGCAGGTGGCGATACTGAAGCTTTCATCAGCTTGTATCGCGCTTTGCCTATCAGAAATCCATATTCTGAGAAATTTCACAATTATCAATTTTCAACCTGTCATTTTAACCATTTTTAGAAATCTGCCCAGCTCAAATGACCGCTGGACAAGTGTTTAGGTGAGGCTTTGCTGTCTTGTCATTGTTGTGATGCTAAGGTGGATTTCTTCACCCTTTTGACGGGAAGAATTTATTGAAGCTTAGGGATATTTCACTTATATTTCTCTTGTTTAACGGTGTTGCACTTACAAACCATTTAGAGCAAGACATCCATGAATATAGTGTTCTCTATAGACCAGGGACCGAGTACGACGTTAAACCCAAATCAAACAAACAAACAATTAATACCCATCAGTGGTATACGAGCAGGCATGGAATAACACACCTGTGCTGCATGAACTGTTTCATTAAATGGATCTAGAGGCTAAGTTTGTTTGTTTGTTTGATTGGTGTTTATCGTCGCACTCAAGGGTATTTCACTTATATGACGACAGAGACAAAAATAAAACGTACAAACAGATCAGCTTCCTGTTTCC
>JARDVA010195638.1:0-10370 GCA_030265315.1 Mopalia swanii | reverse complement strand
GACTTATCTCTCTTCTCTTGTGGTGTCTTTGTTTAGTGACTTATCTCTCTTCTCTTGTGGTGTCTTTGTTTAGTGACATCTCTCTTCTCTTGTGGCTCACTTGCTATCTTGATAGTGACCACCATTTTTACAAGAATTAGTATGAAATATATCACATAAAATATGGTAACAACCACTGACATGGAGAATAAAATTGTGTTTAATAAGCATAAAACTTTAAATTAATATAATTTATTTAAGTATGTAACAACTAGAAGATGACCTGTTTTTGGAGCTCTTTTTTAGCTCGCCTGTACGAAGCAATGGGAGCTTATGTCATACTCTTGGCGTGGGCGTCAGCCATATAAAGTGTTATATATACTAAGGGGATTTGTCTGAAATTTTACACACAGCTAGCATGACCAAAAAGGAATAGATTATTTAAATTATATGGAATTCTATCGGTTCACCTAATTATATGCATATTAATTACTTTAATGAGCTTTTCAATTAAATTTGCGTTAAACGCCAAAACTCCAAATTGTATAGCTAGATTTTTCTAAACTTTTGGGTAACGGTCACACAACATGAGAAGAGAGGGATATTATCTGTTCAGCTCATTACAGGCATATTAGTTACTCTAACAAGCTTTATTCAGAATTAATTTCTGTCAGTGTCGGCCATATAAAGACTTATGTAATTTAATATTCTAAGTGAATTTCTCTTAAATTTTACACACTGTTTGGCTGACCAGAAAGGAAGAGATAATTAAAATTTGATGGAAATCTGTGTATGTTAATTATGCTTATTAGGTGATAATGTTTTAGAAGAAATAGTGTCCAATTTGAGTTAAGCACTGTACATGTATATCCAAATTGATTAGCTTGATTGTCCTAAAAAGGCCAGATTATTCTGAAATTTTGTGTAAATATCACACAACATGAAACGAGAGAAATATTATCAGTTCTGTTCACTATACACTTATTAAATAAATGAGCTTTATGCAGACATTAACTTATTTTGCATTTTTACCTTGAAGTCAAAAAGAATGCATTCCCGTTTATTGGCGGAACAGGCGAGCTCTTTGGCTTGTGTCCACTGTTTGTCGCCTATGATGTTTACTGTGCCTTCTTTCACCTAATGGGCTGACATATTGTTAAAGTGGCTTCAAACAGGATATTATAATGCTCAATATTTAAATATAAATGAACCATGTGATGTGGAATATTTTCACCTGAAAACTATCTAACTGTTATTTGTTTTTACAGGTGAGTGGTTACCTGAATCTAATGGCTAACTGTATTGATAACTTTACACATGGGTTAGCTGTCGCAGGAAGTTTTCTCGTTAGTCCAAAGGTAGGAATAATCTTTAACTGTGATGTGAACTGTGAGCTTTGGGGAAAAGTTGGAGAGAAAAATACAGGCCCTGCTCAAAACAGGCCTACAAAATGTTTTTTGTGTGCTTCTTGTTGGGGCTTTCTACCTAAACACTGGCCCGTTGTTAAGTGGTTTAACAATATATCTCTGCCATATCTTAAAAAATTATTAACTGATAAAATCAACAAGAATGATTTCCGGTTATTTAAAAGTCGTCTTCATTTGTTTTCTTCCTCCTTTTATCCGAAGACAACGAAGGAATGGAACCTTTTTTCGCATGAGATTAGAGATAATTCTCTGAACAAATTTAAATATCCATTAAAAGTACAAACTCTGCAGATAAATGATTTATTGTGCTTATATAATTTGTTTGATTCATATTAGGCTATATTACAATGTAGGATGTGGATGGGATTGAGTGCTCTTTGTGCTGATTTATTTAAATTCAATATTATAGATAATCAATCTTGTCATCATTTAAGTGAAATACCCTTGAGTACGACGTTAAACCCCAATCAAATAAACAAACATGTTTAAACTCTAGACATCCAAATGAAAATGTACAACAGTATATTTTAGACTGTCCCCGATAAACTACTCCTGGGAAGCACATGCTCAACATGTATTGAAGCCAAGGACAGTGTTAAACGGACAGTCCATCATCAAATAATGAAACACCCTTGAGTACAATGTTAAATCCGGATCAAATGAACAAACCTTGAGAGAGTCACTAAACTGATCTTCTCACATGACATAAATGTGGCAGTAATTGCACAGCTGTTGATTGCTGCAGGATAACCTTACTAGTGATATAATCACAATGTTCATACATCTTCTGGGGATTGTGCACGACAAGCCATTACAAGTGTCAAGATTGTCAAACATAATTATGTGACTGTGCATGAAATTGATTTGTGTGAGTAAAAAGATTAGAGAACTTGTGTTAATTACTATCTATAACATCAAATATCAGCCTTGGATATTTTGTGTAAAAAAAAAACCTAGACTTGACTGACATCCATAGAATGACACTGACCCAATCTAAATATAAAACTGCTACATTGTGATGGTCAAATTGTGGACAAGGGGAACAACTCTGTTGAGAATGTTTTGCTTCAACACCAACGCAAATACTTCCAGCAGAACATACATTAAATGAACATATTTTTTAAGAATGCTGTGAGGTATTTTTATTCTTATTAACCCATCAGTTTTTGTTCATCATTATGCAGGAATATTTCTCTAATAAATGTGTTCAAATATCTTTTCTATCCTCCATTGTTTCTGTAGGTTGGAGCTTTGACAACATTTGCGATCTTAATTCATGAGATTCCACATGAGGTTGGAGATTTTGCCATATTACTCAAATCTGGTTTTGACAGATGGAGGGCAGCCAAGGCCCAGGTTTGTTTCACCAACAAAATGTTGTAATCTGGTGTCATCATAAACTTACTCTAGGACTGAAAATTTGGGGATAAAAAATACCTTACTATTTAAAGGATTAGAGTTTTTATGATGATCTTGTGTGTTTTATAAAAATTTCTAAAATTTTCCCCACTTAGTTGCATTTTTAGTCAATTATAGGCCCTATATTTTTAATAATAATTCAGATTATTTACTGCTGTAAGTATTTCTGCTGAAAGGACAGAAGGAATGTCTGGTAAATAATTGCAATGATATCATTAGACTATAGTATGAACTGATATTTCAAATGTCTTCAATAAACATACTTTATTATTTCTTTTCAGTTGATGACAGCCACAGGGGGTATTGTGGGGGCTATATTTGCTTTAACAGCTGATTCGGCAAAAGAAGCAGGTGAGATTTTAATAGGGCAGATAATTTCATTTATTTAACAGTACCCCCGTTTGGCCTTGAGGGACATTTCATGTTTCTCTTTGTGTGGGGGGCCGTGGCGTAGTGGTTAGCAAGTGCGCTTTCTAACGCCTACTTCGATGTACATGTACTGTTCACGGGATCTAGTCCGTCTGTCGAACCTCATGTATATGAGTGAGTCACAAGATGTGGCTCCGGCAATTGCGGGATTGGTTTTTACGAGGTTTCCTCCCAGTTTTCCACAATAATAGGGCAAGGAACAGTGTGAAGTAGACAATCTGTCGTCATATAAGTGAAATACCCTAGAGTACGACGTTAAACCCCAATCAAACAAACAAACAAACAAACTCTTTGTGTGGGTATTTGCTGTGGGAGAATGCTCACTGTAATTTGTATTTGTGATGTCTTCGTAGGTCAAACTCCTCCTGTTTGATCCAATGGAATATTAATAGGCCATATATGATATTGTCATAGGCCACATTGGCGCCTGCAATTTATCATGTGCTTATATAGTACAGTGTCATATAAAAGTTGATGCCTGATATGTACTGATATAGACCATAATCAATGAGCAAATGATATGCTCTTCTCTGCATTGAGCCATGGCTTAGTGGTTCGCGTATGCGCTTACACATCCTAATTCAATGTACCATTCATAGGATCTTGTCCATCTGTGGACAATCAGGTATATTAGTGAATCACATGATGTAATCACAGGGGTGCTTTTTACCACTTTCGCCCTTCTTTTTCCCCCATAATTAGGCAAGTCACAGTGTGAATATGTTGTCATATACATGTAAGTGAAAAACCCTTCAGTACGACGTTAAACCCCAATCAAACAAACAAACAAACTGATATTAATTGATATAGACCTTGATCAATGACCGAAGGCTGCCCTCTTTTCTGCATTGTATTTGATGGTCAGTGAAAGAGGCGGTCTACTGTAATGTGACTGAGGTCTATATCACTCCTGTAGGTCTCTTCTCACGGTTTTACTGTTCATGTTTACTGTATGACTGTCGTATAATAAATCTGTTAAAGCTGTTTGCTGTCTATAGTGAGTTATAAAGAGCTTCATCTTCTCTTAGGCAAGAGTTTTATTGTGAGCTATTCTGCATTACAACCCTTAGCAGATCTAGTCAAATAACCAAATGGCTACTGTAAAACGATTGATTGGTTGCATGGGATCTTCTAGGCACCTAATCAGATGCCGTGTTGCGAGAAGACTGCTTATAAAAATGACGGCCATTGTTAATAATGAAAGATTATAAACTATGGATGAAAAAGGGAAGATGGTTGATTTTTTCGGACATGTTCAGGCTATATATCAATGAGATATATGTACCCACCTATAGACCTCAAATCTCTGTATATATGCAATAGTGCTTTACAATATTAAACAAACTGTCTAAACTTTAGTATGACATTCAACATGGATCATTATGAGCACTTAAACTCAGACCTCAAACATGTAGCTGTAATTTAGGTTATATGCTCACGATCCGCCAAGGGCAATAGGCCTAATGCAGAGTAGCTCGGAATAAAACTCTTGGCTAATGAAGATAAGATAGAGCCCAGCTTCCATCAATAGGATAACTGGTATAGACCTCATCAAAAGACCAAAACTGTATAATATTGTTATTGAAAGGGTAACAGTAGTAGTATACCCTGTTGTATGCTCAGATGAAAGGATCGGTGTATTTTCTTGAGCATCTGCGTATCATACTTTTCTTCATGATACTGTTTTATGTTTGATTTATAACATACGGATATAAGAAAACTGGCCTAGAATTTTGTCACCAAGCAAGGAAGCTATAAAATTGACCCCAACACTGATATGCTTGTTACATTATTGTGCAGGTGAACAAACAGCATGGATATTACCATTCACGTCAGGTGGATTTCTATACATAGCCCTTGTTACAGTTGTTCCTGATCTACTGCAGGAAAAACAAATAAAGTAAGTCTTAACTAGCACCTTTTTTTTGTTAATAAGTGGAATGCCAAGTAATTTGTTATACTGTGTACTAGACAAGCCTGCTCTTAAAAAGTGTTCACATTTATTAAAGCTGTACATGTATTCTTAGTTTCTAGCACTAACACTTCCATGATCATACTTATGTGATAATGTCACCTGGATTTTAAACCTATCTGGCTTGTACCAGTTGTCTCCCTTTATCCTCATGAATGATGTCTGTGTCATTTATTCAATTCAGTTCAAGTTTCACTTTTCACTTCAGATGACTCCACAATTACTCTCTTTTCATGATGTCTTTACAATTGGACTTGATTTATGGCATTGTCATTCACATATTGTTGGATCAAGATTCAAAGTATGGTGACCTCCTTTTGTATCCAGGCCCATGGCCGTGGCTTAGTGGTAGCGTGTGCGCTTCCTAATCCTACTCCAATTTACTGTTCATGGGATAGTATATGAGTCAGTCACACGATGTCGCTTCGGCAATCGCGGGGGTGCTTTTTACGAGGTTTCTTCTCGGTAATAAGGCAAGAAACAGTGTGAAGTGGACAATCCGTTGTCATATAAGTGAAATACCCTTGATATAGTAATCCCAGGTTAAACCCCAATCAAACATACAAACAAAACATTTGTGTCCTCACTGTCTCCACAAAAGCTCAGTTATTGATCTTGATTAATGTAACCTTATCCTGTCTGACACATATACTTCAATGGGCAAGTCAGTGGATCAATCAATTAATGTAACCTTATCCTGTCTGACACCTATACTCCAATGGGCAAGTCAGTAGATCACTCGGCCGATGCCCACCTCCCAGACGTTGAGTTATCCCTGTTACCTCTCTGTGGTGGCTATTACTTTGTTTGGATTTCAGCAAGACAAAGCTTGAGTCACTTGAATATTTCTGTGGAAAATCTCAATAAGTTTTAAAGATTTGTCTATCCACCAGGACATTGAGCATATCAGACCTTTTATAAAATGTTCCTTACGTAGTCAGGAATTATGTGCAACTCCTCAAAGTCAGACACCCCGATTATGTATTGCCGGGTCTGGATCATCTAGTGAGGCCATTAGATGCCCAACAATACAACAAGTAACTTAAATGTGCCCAGGTGTCGCACAGGCTGCAGACAGGATGCTGCGTGATCACCATGTCTGTCAGATCGGAGTCACACATTTTGGTGTGGTCCACTCCTCAAATTGGTAACAGATTGTAACACCGACCATAGTCTGCCCATGTGAGAATTAGTGCTGGTACTATTAAGGACCTTGTTATAACCACTATTTCAGCCCTTGGGTACACGTACATGTGAGTAAGTTTTTATCATGAAACCTATTGCCTTCTAACGTTGTCAATAGCTGGCAGGATCTCACAAATTGATGCTTTAGACGTTAGAGCTCTCAGATATCCATCCTTTTGGTCTAAACTAGATGTATTTCTACTATTCCAGAGTGTGTACCTAAGAATTGGCTTATATCAGATGTAGCGGATAGGGTTTTATTAGCCCAGTGTTATCTAATTTCTTTTCTATGATCTAGGGGAAAGGAACTAATGACTGGTGTATTCTTTAGCTTTGTATGTAAATAAATCAATTTTTTTGGAGGAACTGCTAATGTTGTTTAGTCCACTTTGGGCCTCCTGGTTATCAACTCTGCTGGAATATTCTTTAATGAGAGTAGGAGTTTGAATTCCCTCATTTGTGGGGAGGTTTTTCTGTATTTAGGTAGTTGTCTCCCTTCTTGCTTTGATCCCACCACCTTCTGTGGGATTCTTCCCCCCAAAATGATCAGATTAGTGCTACCACAAGAAAGCAGGAAAATTTGTAATTAATTTCCTTATTTCTAAGCACCTGATCATTCTGGTTCCCCTATCACCTTAACTCTTTACTTGTTAATTTGTGAAATTACATGTAGAACTGAATTAAATAGATGGTGCTGGTATTGCTCAAGGGGTATAATAGGTGACAACTGGTGTGAGCAAGGCAGTTTCAAAATTCACTAAGAGGTGATAAGTATGATCAGCTAAGTGTTTAGCTTAATAGAAACAAGAAAATTACTTACAAATTTCTCAAATTTATTACTAACATTGTAACTAATATTAAAGTCACGTTTTCAGGAAGGATTGACATTTTTGTAACTGCATGCTAGGTTTAGGAACGTACCTAATTCAGGTCTCCTTTAATATGTTTTTAACACTAGAAATATAAACCTTCATGGGCTTGTAGTATTCTATAGATACACAATAATTATTTACACATGCTCTGTTTCTAATTGATGTTTCTCATTTTTTTCATTTCAGGGAATCAATAAAGCAAATCATGTGCTTATTGGCTGGTATTTTATCCATGTTGATGGTCACATGGTTAGTAGAGTGATGTAAGCGGACTTGTGATTGGTCATAAGAAATCCTTAAAAGACAACAGATTGGTTGAATTGCAAATGGTGCTGTGTCATGTTTGTAACCATGATAAATGTCTTATCTAGTCATATATCTTCTCTCTTCAAAAGATAGCTTAAAATTCATAACTGGGTTATTCCATTGTGAATGGTTTATAAAAAATTATGATTAAGATAAACCTGATATTTTATAACCAAATATAATTTTTTCAAAAGTTACCAATAAAGTGGTAAACTTTTTAAAGACAGACAAAGGGTTCTCTATACATAATTCTTACTCTTCACACATAAATATACGTTATTATTTAGCTTTAAGATTCAGGTTATGAAATCCTTTTTAACATAACCATGAGCTACCATGGCAACATATAAAGGCAGAGAACAAATTAAAGAAATATGTTTTTAAGAGCGGACAAAAGTAACACAAAAGTTCAAATACCTTTACCATTAACAAGGTAGCTTAATTGTAATATTCCCAATTGTTTTAGAGAGGGTATCTATTTAATTGATAATAGGCACATCAGAGTAGCCATAAATCAGCACAAACAAAACGTTCAATATTACTATCTGCAGAATAAATCGACTTTCATTCTGATATCTTCATTTTTGTGTTGAGAAGACCTTTTTTTAATATTATTCCCCTCAGTGTGGTTATATAAAATATATATACATGTTATTGCATATACATTGAAAATTATAAAGCATAATGTATTGACAATATTGTGGAGGTTAGTAGCATGCATAATAAATATTAACACCCCATGACATTTCTAAAGTTAATGAATAAAATGCCTAGTTTTGTTGTCATGCAAAAATAAAATTCTTCGTAAAATTTACATTTTTGATGTTAAGATAAATCAAGTCTTCGATTATGCAAAAAAAATATTTTTTTTGCATTCATGTCTAAAATAGATTTTAATATTGATTTTGAATTTGTTTTATGGAAATTTTGCATAATCATAGCTATCAATGTTATGATGCATCCAATCAGCACTGTGATAGATTGCAGAAATGATGTTTAATTGTTGTATATAAGATACATTTTTTTAACTAATTGTTATGCATAATGTTGTTGAGATACATGTTTATTGTTATGAGAGATTGCAATCATGGTGAGGCTGCCCTTTTGCTATGATGTCTTCTGAAATAACCGTATTGAAAAAATTCACTGGCATGGAAGATGATGGAGGTGTGCCAAATGTGTTTAATTATCACTGCTATTGCAGACAGTATTTGATCTTAAGATAATCCAATAAGTTGTTTGACGCCTCAGCAAACGTTCAGTCTGTCGTGAGTAGGCCCTAATGACCAGGACGGCATGTACACAAATGTTACACCTAAGCCAGTGTCTTAGCTAGGATTGGAAATCTCTCTCTCATAAATCCCTATTTTGAGAAATTTTGCCTGTCAAAAGTTTCCATTTTCCTTTCCTTCCCATGTTGAAATTCAGAATTTCTACCTATCATTTGAACTATTTTTTTAGAAAACTGCCTGTTGTAAATGACAGGTGGAAGAGTCTCTAGCTAACCACCAAGGTAATTCCATTCATATCTTCCCAGTCAATTGGACGCACTTTGTGAGGCTGGGATGGTCTCAGATGTTTAATCTTATCAGACAATTTTATCTGGCACAAAATATAAATGTGTTGGCTGCATTGAATATCTACAATGTAGATAGAGGTTACTATTTATACCTTTACTGGCTATAGATTTGTACATAGAGCATTTCTGACAGATTGCAAGTGAGTTTATGAACAAAATGTACAATACATGATGTCTTGACGCCATCCACCACTTTATATCAGGTGTCCCAATAAAATTTATTTTGATTCACATTTTATGCTGCTGTTTTCTCTTCATATCCCTAATTTTTGTTACCGTATTTCATTTACTTTGATTTGTTTAGATCTTGTTCTAAACATTTGTTTGCTTGGGGCTTTCCTGGGGTTATAATCATTTTTACTAGCCCAGTTTTATTATTTTAGTCCGTTTAGTAGCTTCCAATAAAACAATTGCCTAAGGAAGAAGTGTACTGACTTCTGATGGGCTGTATATACTGGAAATGGAGGATAAACGTTGTTTAATGACTAGTGTCTTAACTACTAAATCTGTAGTGTCCTAGTTATGCAAATCGTTTGGTTATCCTCAAGGCATGTAATGAGCGGGGATATAGCGATCTGCACTGTCTGTCTGTCCATCCAGGGAGGTATAGCAGAAGGAGTAACAATTACACTTCAAAGTGTACAATGATCAATTCCGCCAGACGCCTAGCAGCTGAAATCTGTACACTTGACTGAACACGATTTAGGCACATGAGCTTGATTCACGCATGCGCACGTATGGTTTCACGGGATGTCTATTGGCTTTGAGGCGAAGGTGATTATATGTTCCCGTTGGTATGCTTGATAAGGTGAACATCGAATGGTGCGATAATCCTTTTCATACTGATTAGGCTGGTTCAAAGGGTGTTTCGATTAGCTCCAGGGGGGTAAATAGTCTATACTTTAACAATTAACAAACACTAGTAGCCATCACAGGAAACTCAAGACCACTGCTTTTTATAACTTAAATATCTCTGAACTGGTTTAACTGTCGCAGAGGAGAGATTTCATGTAATAAGAACACAGTACAAGTGTCTATCAAAAGACTCTCGCGATAATGCGGAAGTTATTCAAACGGTAACATTAAAATGATGAATTTTAAGATTTTAGCCGATTTCCCTAGATGTTAAAGAGGCACTAGCGCCCAAAATTAGCTTTTATCAATAAATTCAGATTGCTACGATTTTAAGTGGTATCAAAGTT
>JARDVA010195527.1:0-10373 GCA_030265315.1 Mopalia swanii | reverse complement strand
TGTTGTCCCATTCCAGAAGCATTGAGAAACATAATCATCCATGGCCATTGTACACAAGAAACGATATTCTTAAAAAAAAAGACATTTCACCCAGACGCTTCTGCAACTGTCCCATGCACTGCATGGAGAATGGGTTAGGATTCCACGTGCCCAGATGCAAAGACTCATTCAGTCTATGCCAAGGAGGTGTCGCGCAGTGATTGCAGCTCACGGTGGCCGCACAAGGTACGGACTTCAGCGCCCTCGTGCGGCCCTTTTCGGTGACGAATACGCCTCCGCTGCCGTCGGTCCTTAGCGAGAACATTACCACATACTTGTACCAACTTTAACTGTGCTACCCCCACAAATCACTGAATTATCCCGCTTTGTATTAAAGAGATAATTCTATTAATATTTCGCTTATGCGTTTCTTTTTTGACAGAGTATAGATGTGGATATTTTGACAATGCCAACTAGAGCTAAAAATGAGTACCTTGGTTTTGGCTACATTAATTGATAATTGCCATTTCTCACAGTAGACCGATAGCCCAGTTATTACAGACTGTAGTTTATCCGGGCATTCCGCTATAAGAACAGTGTCGTCCGCGTACATGAAGAAGAACAGGTTAATATCGCTGATACCAATAGTTTGACTGTCATTTAATAATAACTCTGTTTCAATATCATTTATAAATAGGGAGAACATAAAGGGCGATAGACACTCGCCGTGCATTAAGCTAAGGACATGTCGACATGCGATCTACTGAAACTGAGGACAACTGGACGCAGTCGATGTGTTCGTCACGAACAGGTCGACATTTTACAAAATGCTGGGGATTCACTGCAACTGAACATCACAGAACGGGCTAAGGACAGGTCGACTGCGATCAAGTGCAACTGCGCATGCTCACTGTGCAGCTATCATACTGCGACGTGGTTAATGCTTATCATGTGACACAGTCAGAAAGAAACCATATTTACACAAATTGGATGTTAGTTTCAATGACACCTTGACAACAAGAGTCCCTATTTGATAAATATTTGCTCGCCCTACCAAACGCGCAAAAGTTCTTTATTCAAAGCTCGAGTAATCGTTTTTTGATTATCTTTACTCTTTTCAAGATGAGCCATTTTAGCGGTCATGTGATACCTCGCGTGATGTGTTTTGTTTTGATCGATCGCAGCCAGTTGCAGAAAAGTAGAACTTGCTCAACTCGCTTGCGATCAACTGCAACTAGTTGTACCCAGTCGCAAGAGCGAACATGTCGACTGTAATCGGGTGAATTCAGTTGCAGCCAGTTGCAGTGAGATGCTGGTAGTTGAGTTAAGATGGATCGCAAGGTCGCTGGTTCTAGACAGATTGAATAAAGGAATGAATCGGTGTAATCTCCCTGCCACGTGACACATAGTCTAATATTCATATATAGTGATTTAATAGTTCTTAACAATTCACTCTTTTACTAACTTAATAGCCCTGGGGGAAAATAGCATCACGGGTAACTAGGCCTTGTTTGAATCCCATTTGAGCATGAGTTATAAAACCCCTCAAGCCATTTTAATAGATGTTATTTAACACAAATTTAAAAAGTTTACATAGGTGGCTAACTATAAAGGTGATTCCCGGTAATTATTTACATCTTCAGTATTTCCGTTGATTGAAATGATCATTCCTTGTGACCAGCAGACTTGCAATTCACCAGATGCAAAGATCACATTAAATAGCTGAACCAGTAATGGTAGCAGTACATCACAATATTTTATAAAAAAAACTTCAATAAGAATGTCATCTAATCCTGCACTTTTATTTCTCTTTAGGCTTTTAATTACCATTTCGGAAGGCTGTATTTCTTCGTCAAGTTCATCAAATATACATGGGGAAATATAGCTGTCACTTTGACCTTGATTATCATCATTAGTATTATTGTAATACTGTTACCCATACGGTGTAGATCCGGCAATCGCTGGGGTGGTTTCTACGAGGTTTCTTTCCGGTTTTCCATTGTATTGAAGCAAGGAGCCGTGTTAAAAGTCGTCATATAATTGAAACTCTATTAAGTACGACGCAAAACCCCAAGCAAACAAATTGCTTGGTTTTGACTTTGGGGAACGTTAAGATGTTGCTCTATTAGGTTTCTTGTTGGTTTTCTGGCGTGCACCATTATTTATCTCATTGAACAAGACTTCAGAAAAAGTTCACCAATGCAGTTGATTTATCTAAATCAGCCTGGATTCTTTAAATATGTTTTAAGCAAACAAGTTTTCCAATCCTTCCAAATAAAATCACATATATAAACTTGAGGTGAGGCCAAAAGAATATTTGCTCTCGACACTATCATAAATTGGGATAATACTAAACCTACACGCAATTATTTGCAACTATCAAATATAAAACACAGGTCTTTATTCATTTTGTTTAGCGTTGCTTTTTACTCTTTATAATTCTTCTTTTTTTTTCGTTAGCTAATATACATCAATTTTTTTGCTTTCTTTACAGTTACTTGATTTCCTATTGTAAATGTGACGAAACCCATTCCAGGTAGTAAGTCTGCACTTCATGGCTCCCTATGGAAAATAGACCATAGTCTTTCTCCAAATCGTAAGCGTATGGATTCCAAGGGTGATTGTTGATCATGAAATCGTGTAAACATTTACTGTTAAAACAACCGGAAGTGGCGCCATTGATTTCGATCAGGTTTCCACCATTGCCCAACGAAACCATTGCGTCTGTCAATGGAATGATTAGATAAATCGTATTGTATTTCTAGAACAAGCACACAGAAGATCTTATATAAATAATAACAAACACAGGAACTGGTCTTACTACAAACATGCGAAAGGTATTATCTTAGCACAGGTACAAGTTATTTTCCTACCACAAATAGAAAATCTGACCTAGAGATAAACAAACACGATTTCTAATTTGAACATAAACATACACAATATAATTATGATCTAATTTCAAATTAGCACAAATAGAAATTCTAAACACAGACACAAGGTATAATCTAAACGCAAACAAAAGATATGATACAGGCGTAAACACATTATATTACACGACCAAAATACAGACAAAAGATACGATCTAAGCACAAACACAGCTATGACCCAAGCAAATCCTATAGAAAATGACCTAAGCACAAACAGAAGGTCTGATCTAAACACAAGCAAAGATTTAGGAGAGGATTCAAACATATGATATGATCCAAGTGCAAACACAATATATGATTCCCGCGCAAACAGAAGCTTCTAGGTTAATATGGACAAACATGTACGATCAATCGGAAAAAATAATTATAGCGCAAACAAATGATTGTACTGACTCACGATCGAGCGTGAACACAAAACACGTTTTACTGTGCCTCAAATATCATAACTGATCTAGCCATAAACAAACATTGATCTCAGGCCAGATGCATACAAATTATAGCCTCAGCTCAGACTAACACAAAGTCGGCTCTAAAACCTAAACAGACACAAATTCTGGTCTAAACCCAAATCAGACCAGGCTAATTTGAGCGCAGTATAACAATCTCACAAAGACATACGATCTGACCAATACGTTTGTTTTACACAAAAACGATCAGACACTGGATATTTTAGCTCAAAGCTCAAAGAACATATAAACAAACAAAATGTGAGCACATTACAAACATACGTCCTTATCTACAAACATGTATACAAAGACAGAAGATTAGGCGAACAAGCAAATTCAGGATATGACAAAACCACAAACAAACTCTTAGCATGATCTTAGATCAAACTCATTACAGACTGATATAAATTCTGTCCTGAGGATAAACTGACCAAAAAACCCTTATATGGTCTCGGCACAAATAGCTCGGAAATCTGATTGTAACGAAGACACACAATGACATCTCGTAAAGACACATTTTGATCCGAGGACACACCGACAAAAAATCGAGAAACAGATTTCACGTGAATACAAAAATCATTAAATCTGATCTTAGAACAAAATTAATGAACACCACATATAATACGGGGATTTCCAGTTATGACGTTACAACAACAGAGTGACGTCCCTTTGCGAAATAACGTTATCGGTTTACGGCAAGGGAGGGCCAATCCACGATTTTTAACATGGGCAGTATAGGGAATATTGCAAAATAACAGGTATACGTTAATAAAACCATATGGATTTCCCTTTCCCGTAGCTTAAAATATTATTTTTTGCAAAAGTTAAATTTTAAAGCTATATTTTCCTGAAAACCAACAACCCGCAATGTTAGAGTATAGGCAGGCTGCCCTCCCGTGCCATAAAGTGGCGACGTCATTTCGCAAAGGGACGTTACTCTGTTGTCGCAACATCATAACTCAAAACCTCCGTATTATTTTCCATACAGATACAGGGTCTGATCCCTCAAATACTTAGGCCTTTACAAGAGAAGGTGTAAGCAGAAACAAGTATAAGGTCTGGGCCCGATTCCACAAAGCAGTAAGTCAAAATGTTTAAAAGCCTTCATATTTTTCAGTTTTTAATTTTAGCATATAATATTTTAGCATAATTATTATAATGTAAGTAAATCACAATTACATGTATTACTTTAAAACTAAGTTAAGGCAAGTGACAAAAATATCAAATTTAGTATTTTGACTTAAGTCAAAAAAATGTTTTGTGGAACCGGCCCCCGATCTTTCCACAATATGCCTAAGACCTTAACATACACTCTTCCAAATAATGGTTCTTTGAGGGTTCTTTAGAAAAGAGGATGGTTCTATATAAAACCAATGTGGTTCGGTATGGAACCATTAGAACACAAACGATTTTTTGGTGTAAAAAGACAGGGATAAATACCCTCACAACAGTTGCTGTGGGGGTTCCATACAGAACCTTAAAGGGTTCCACCCGAGCCATGACTGAAGAACCTTAAAGGGTTCCATTATAGCCATTATAAGTCACAATAACTGGTTTGAGCACAAACATACACACGATCTGATTTTAGAACAAACATTTATGACATTTGGTCACAACACAAAGTCAAAATCACTGAGTTTAATCAAAGAAACGATGTAAGCCCGGACACAAAATTTGATGGTATTTTATTTAGCGAGAACAGTATATTTGACCAATATCAATACAACTAACCAAGCTTGCACTTTGACCAACATTGGTGTCCCTCTTACACTGATTTCATTTACTTCGTTTCGCTTACAAAAAATGCCTCTTGATTTTGAACATCCTATAGGACCCTGTAGGAGAATTATAAAACCCTACAGGATCCCACAGAAAAATCCCATATGATCTTATAGGATTCCATAGAAAAATCCCATATGATCTTATAGGATTCCATAGAAAAATCCGATATGATCTTATAGTATTCTATAGAAAAATCCCATATGATCTTATAGGATTCCATAGAAAAATCCGATATGATCCTATAGTATTCCATAGAAAAATCCCATATGATCTTATAGGATTCCATAGAAAAATCCCATATGATCTTATAAGATTCCATAGAAAAATCCGATATGATCTTATAGGATTCCATAGAAAAATCCCATATGATCTTATAGGATTCCATAGAAAAATCCCATATGATCTTATAGGATTCCATAGAAAAATCCCATATGATCTTATAGGATTCCATAGAAAAATCCCATATGATTTTGTCAAAAATTCCAATAGAATCCTGTAGGATTTTTATTTAAGGGTTAAGTCAAATAGTTTAAGATGTTTAAAAGCAGACTTCAATTGGGTTCTTTTCCTTTAATTTTTTTGTGTGGAAAATTTACTTACTGCCATTCATGGAGTATACCGAACCAGATCTTGCGTATGCGAAATACTCCTTTATTTTGGACTTTGAAACAGCATCCAGGCCTCCTGTAGATAGGTAGAGAAATGGTTTAAAAGAGTTAAAACCCTGATGTGAAATACGACAAAAGACAAGCTGTGAACTTTTATTGCTCCGAAAAAAGCTTTAAAAAGAAAATGAGCCATTTGTGTGGCAAGTTTTTTTAGTCTCTCTCCAGAAATATCGTTGCCTTTAAATCTGTACAAATGTCCGTCATAGGTCTCAAATTGGTAGGATGAAAAAACGGCCTCTGTGACCCCACAGAGTCCGAGGATATGCGTCAATAATCGTGCGACAAGCGTGTGAATGCACTTGAAAAAAATGTATTTATATTGGGAATTAATAGGAAGAGATTGAAATGGTATTTAAATATTTTTGTTCAGAGATGAACTATTGTTTGCACTTTAGCAAGGCAACACTCGGGAAGCAATTGTAGGTAGAGCTTCGCCACAAGCACGTGTGCCCAACGCTCTTTCTCTGTATCAGGAACACTAAACACGTGAACAGAACTTCACGGCAACTGATAAACTATCACAATGAAATGTAACCAAGCTAAGCCAACAAACCAAGATTATGCCGGAATGTTTTGTAAAAGCAAAAGTAAAGCAATATCAACTGTTTTTCTAGCCTGGTGTCTGGTGTGTTGGCTGCATACATAAGGCCAGAAAATAAAGCCGGCTTCTACGGAAAAAAGATCAAATTTGTCTTAACTAAGTTCGGCCAAAATAGCATTACGAGTTTGAAACAGTATCACGTTATTTGAAATATGACGTGTACAAATCTTAACTTTATTTGACAGATAGCGTCAGATGACACCGCCCCTGTGTGTTGCGTGGTAAATCGTCATGCCGTCTTATGTAACGTCACATTAGAGGCGAAATCAAAGGTGGTTTTATGTTAGCTAGGTTCCTTCATATGAGCAAACTAAAATTGAACGGCTTTATCAAGTAAATCAGACAAGAAATCTTTGTTTTGAGCAACCGGTCCCCGAAGAATAAATATACGCTCGAAAAACGGTTGATATATAAACCGACTTAACTTTCGTCTTCTTGACGCACTATCAGGGCATCCCTGGGCTACAGAAATTGCCCTGGGTCCGGTTGTTCATAGCACCGTAAGCCGAACAGCCAGTTAGATGACGTTGCGTCACAAAGAAATGGACGCCACGTCGTAATAGAAATAAGGAACGGACCGTTAACTTAACTGTGCTTTGAGCATCCGGCCCCTGTTGTTGTGCCTAGGCAGGGTCCCGAACAGCATGGGAAAAAACGTAATATTGATACAAAACAATAATACCTGTGTTTTCCCATGTAAAACATTGTGAGAAACTTCACCCCCCACATACTTATGTGAGGTGAGCGCGTGACGTAAACCAGCCAATCAAAATTTGTGCCTGAACTACCTTTTAATTTTATCAATGAAAGTTGTAGGTCAAGTTTACTAATAACTCCAAATATGGCACATTTTCACACGACGTTGTCGATCGTCTGCTACTTCGATAATTTAATAAAAATAAAGAAAGCTGAATATGACAATATTATGAGCAGCAAAAATATGACAACACAGGAAGTACTTTTTAATCTGACACCCAGTAACCGTGTTACCATCCAGAAGTTCTGAGAAACTTCTTATCCCAGTTTATCCTTTCTTTGCGAAAACAGAAAGGCGAAGGTTACGAGCCTTTGAGAGGTTTGATTTCCATTGTTGAGAGAAACCTTCATGTCGGATCCGATCACAGACATTGAAATCGGCCAGCTGTATGAATGCGGCTAGCTGGGACGAAGCACCTCGGACATATACACAGCCTCCCTGCTCTTAAGTTCCAACACGTTATGGCTGAACAACTCGACTCATTTTCCAGTGGGGTGATATCATACAGCATGACGCTTAAACCTGATTCCTAGGAACTAGGGTACATAAAATATTTATGTGCGAGACAAACCAAAACACACGAATCCAAGAGACACTCGCACAGTAAATCATATATGTACGCAACGCGTTGTGATCTACGTCCAGTTGATCTTGATCAAATTCTACGTAGATAAGCTACCCGCAAACATTCTCCTTTCAACGTTGCTCCTCAATCCAAAAATCGTTGTAATAATGACATATGGTCGAAAACCCCACGCGTGGGAGTCAACAAAATTGCAAGAATAACGAAGTCCTTGAAATCTGCGCTTAAAAAGCCAACACCACTAGAGCCCGTAAGTATCGGACACAAAAGTTAGTTTACAAGAATGTCCACTCCATCTTGTAACTATTCTTCGTCACACTGAAGAGAAACGAGCTAAACTGGAAAGTATTCGTAGAATCTTATATTATTTAAATCACATGTATGTAACTGACAAACCGTGCGCCAAACTTTTTAAGCCGAGCTGCTCGAGCGCGATACAATGGTGATGTCCCCTAGTTTGAATAATGATCTGTTTCCGAGTTTTCATTTGTAATATTTTAAATTCTTCCCAATATCCTCTTAGGACCTCTCGTCCACACCCGTGGACAAACATGTATTTGTTTTAAACGATGGTAATACAATAACTCAGTTATTCATTATCGAGTTGAAAGTTGAAATTCCACCCCAATGTCCATCTCTGTGGACAAATGCCCGAACTCACAAGAGAGCCCAAAAGAAGCTACATGTACCATATGGAAGGGCCTTAAGAGCTAACAAATAACATTGCCCTGGGTCTTAGGAGGATATTAATGTTATTTTCTGCCTAACATACAGTTTATTATTGTCATCGCGTATTTAAACATAAAATTGAAGTGCAATTAGTATGGGACTATATGCCTTTTGCGCATTACTCATGTTAACCCAACAACGCTTTCATATCACTACGCAGTAAATTGTAATAAGAATGTCAAGTGTTGTTTTGGTATTTTTAGTTTCTGAACAGAAAATCCGGCTCAAAATATATTATATGGGAAAAAGAACCCCGCACAACTTGATTCTGGGATGAGAATTCCCACTCGAGAGATGGAAAAATCATCCCTACCGAGCCGAAGGCGAAGTTGGGATGATTTTTTCCATCTCCATTTTATACCAAATTGTATAGCTAAAGAAACGGCTTACTAAATACAGGATACTAGCTAGGCCGATGTGATAATTTGACAATTTTAGTGCAGGCAAACTTAATTAGCACTGTTGTTTTTTCAACGATATATTGAAAAAAGATATGCCTGAAAAGTACTTACCGCCACCATCTAAATTAATGTATATCATTTTGCTGTTAAACCTTCCTCTGGTGTCGCCGTGCGAACCATGAAATTGTGCAAAGAATTCATTGGCGACGAAAGAGCCACTAGAGTGCGCTGCAACGATCACGTGACCTGGTTTCGAAATAGGAAGTCCTAATAAATGTCTGAAAACGTGAAATAATCAAATGATATCAGTGCGATTTGAACTGATTTAATGAGATTCCCATTGAGTCGCCCCCGTGAACTTAAACAAAAATTTATGTCCATTTGCATCCCAAAGAATACAGTATTACCTTACCTCAGACATATTTCCAGAGGCAAACATTTAGTTGTCTCATCAACAATGGGAAAACAAGCAGTTTGTACTGCTTATGTTCAACTTTGTTAGCTTAACATATGAATGTCCGCTTTTGATCCACGTGGTTTGTCAGACCAATAGGCGCCGTTAAGTTTGGACCAAAGCTAAAACCTCTGCCACGTTAACTTAGTAGATACAAGTGAAACGTGAAGCTAAAATAGGAGGAAGCAACCAAGAAAAGATCATTCTTTTCTTCAAATATATTACTTTTCTCTTTTCGTGGAGGACTATTTAGTACAAAATCTTCAAAGGCGATTAACTGAGACCAGAGTTTATATGGAGAGAGAACTATGTCATGGTAATTAAAGATCGTGTTTATTTTCCAAGGGAGATAATAAAGTCTCTTTACTTTCACAGACATTCAAATAACACTTCATCAAGTTTTCGGGGAGATCAAAGGAGAAAACTACCCAAGACCCATATTCTATAAATAAGTAAAACTCTTTGTGTGTAATACAATACATTCTTTTCCATTTGCATAACTTGACCGTAACTCTGGTAATCATCCGTTAAAGAGGATCACAAGCACCAGTTGAGTCATCAAATCCTGTGCTGCTAAGTTTTCCTGCACTCTTGTTGGTCAGCCAATTTTGAACTATCCAATGATAGATGTGTGAAGTCTGCTGTATACAGGATTCGATGATTCAAGTGGTTTCGGAGTCCCTCTTTAATGGATGATAACTAGAGTTATTATTGGGTTAGGAACATCAGAATTTTTGTATTGCATTTGACAGAAAATGTTTTACTTATATAGAAAACCTTTTGTTTTTTGGGTGGTCTTGTCCTGTAATGAACTGTATCGACGCTTTGATACTATTCGAAGATAGATATTGTTGACACTGGCATGTTTACTTCTGTTCAGAAGTAGAGTATATATAAAGCACACTCTGTTAACAATGTTAACGAATGTATATTATTACATACTCTACTTTCACTATATGCAAATTACCCGATGTCTATAAGGTTATCGAATGCTATCTATCTCTTTTAATGAAGTACGCTGGGCCCATAATTAATACTTCAGAGAC
>JARDVA010195305.1:0-10377 GCA_030265315.1 Mopalia swanii | reverse complement strand
TCTAACAAAAAACAAATTATGTCGCATAAATGAACATCAAAAGCAACTTCAGAACAGTATTAATGCATATTTTTGTGTGATGATATATGAAGATGAAAACACGCTCATCTTAATTTTCCGATTTTCTTTTGTCGCGGTCAGATTCATGTGAATCCTGACCCCCAAAAACAAGAAAACGAGGAAGGCGCTACGGTATTTAAACACTTCTATTTTCAGATCATTTAACAATGAGCTATTGCTTATATATATACACCGTATACCCGAAACTCAGGTCGGTAAGGCGCATAATGCCAATTTGTTTCAACACGGTACTTCAGTTTAGAAAGCAAAACGGTCGCCCAAATTAAAATCTCTTGCAATTAGATGTCCACTCAGAAACGCCTAGGTGTGCCAGTCTTACGAACGAGGACACCAGACAAAAGTGAACCAGAACGATTTTCATCGGGCGTATAAAAACAAGCATGGCTTCACCAGAGATGAAGAAACGATATGATGAATAGAAATAATCCAGATCATGTTGGCGAATGAGGCAAAATAAACACAATATACCACATCGCTAAGAACTTAATTATAATATAATATAAAGATACTTTTATATTTATATTTGTATTGAGGAAGAAAGTGAAACCTGCTATTTACGGGGCATAACAGGAAACAGGGTTTGCCTCATCTGTTCGATTGATGTTAAACGTTGTACGGATGGTTGTTCGAGTTGTATGCTAACGGATTGTCCACTTTTCACTTTGCCTTAATTACATTTTGTGGAAAACTGGAATAAAACCTTCTAATAATCACCCGGCTTCGTGTGACTCATCCGATGTCGACTAATAGCTTACAACTAGAGAAGATGCTCGGCAATCCTATACCTGATAACTCAATCCTATACTTGCCAACTCAATCCTACACGGGCCCAACAAAAGATGGAGGGCGACCAAATGGATATGATTTTTTGCTATCAACTAGAAAAGCCTGCATTGAACATTAACATTGGAGAGAGACACACAAAGGTAGAGATTTAAACATCTATTGATCACTTTCCATGCAACCGGTCGCAGTTTTATATCTGTCAGGGTACACAAAATTCAGCAACCAAGTCCATAAATTCAGTGATAATATGTAGCAGCCAGCCAGGGTGGTGAAGAGGTCACAAAGCGCAGAACTGAAGACCCTTAGCCCCGATGACATCACAAAATGGCCGAGATGACAGCTCTTTTACCTCCAATAGTTAGTTTCATATTTAGCTTTTCTTTAGCGCAGAAATGAATCGTACACAGAGTTGGTTTGATAAAACGTAAACAAAAATACGAACTCTTTTTATTGTTAACAGTTTTTTAAGCTGCCTATTGCTTTACGGTTGTATAAACCTCGAGCAGACAAACACTGACGAAAGGCCTATTAGTCAGTACAGAATGTAGGCATGTGCTAACCCCTTGTTTACCAATATAGTGTCGCTACTATTTTTATAGTGCCACTTGAATGGATGCTGTTGAACTGTGACCATTCCATAACTCAATTAAATTAAGCATATAGTTATTGGGTCATTAAACATTTAACTTGAAACGTTGAGAGATGTCATTAACTGACATGTAACCAGAACACAAACGTGACGCATCAGAAAAACGACAATAAATAAGACAAACAATAAGTCCCTCAGACTGTCCTTCTTCCCAGCATCTGCTGAAGATTAGAAACATCTACCTGGACATATGAAACAATCCACCTCAACCGAACTTCTTAAAAAGCGTATTTTTGACATGTCTGGCATTGTGCCTCCTCGGAGCCACTTTGATCATGGCCCACGGTAATTAATGTAATTTGGAGCAAGGAACTGACAAGCTATAGTTCAGTAAAAGAACACTTTCTTTTTATTATTTTGTATAATGTAAGCGACAATCCGGCTTGTCATTGAGGGCATAAACATGAATATGTTGAGCATTATTCCTTCAATTGTGCTTTTTATGTCAATATCAGACTAAAATTTACGAAATGTTCAAATCCAATACAAAATCGTATGGTTACAATATCCGTTAAAACTTTACTCTATGGACTTAATTACATGTATTTGTTTGTTTGGGGTTTAACGTCGTACTCAAGGGTATTTCACTTATATGACGACGGATTATCCCCTTCACACTGTTCCTTGCCTAATTACGGTGGAAACCGGGAGAAAACCTCGTAAAAACCACCCCTGTGATTGCCGGAGAGGAGACACATCGTATGGCTCACTAATACACCGGAGGGACGACAGACGGACGCGATCCTGTGAACGGCACATCGAAGTAGGCTTTTGTAAGTGCACTCGCTAACCACTAAGCCACCGACCCATGGACTATTAAATGACAAAACACGAAATTAATCAACTTGTTGACAATGTGATGAAGAGATTTTTGTAATTTGCAGGCTTTTGGTACATATCTGTAAACATACCTGGACATTATGTGCACATTGAGGATTCCCATTCCCCACAATGTTCTTTTTGTGTAGTGTTTAATTCATATTATTGTAAAATTTTAGGCATATAGTAGATTAGCCAGCGTATAATGTTCCGTGAATCTTTGTTATTTGAAAATTTATTATCTATAATTTGAAGCAGTGTTTGCACTAAATGGGTCCAAGAGAGAAAAAAGAAAAGAATGTATCTCATTATGAATTAAATTATGTATAAACCAAATACGACAAAACTCATGAAATGTTACAAATAAAGTATATTCGTTTAATAAAAAAAAGGTAAAACACACAGAGGCTGGTCATACCTTTATTGTTTCATGACCAAATTTTATCAGTGGCATTTGGAAGCTGACTTAGCTTTCCAAGACAATTACAAGGGAGCATTTCCATGAATCGCTTTTTGTTTATTCCCCTTTTCTGTGTTTGCCTCGGCGACAAGAAAGCGAGCTGAAGGCGAGTTCAAGGCGAATTAAATAATTGTTAAAAATACTTGAAGTATTTTTAATAATTATTTAAACACACCCTCTTGAATGAAATGAGCTACTTAAAATTTTGTAAAAAATAGTCTGGAAATTTAAGTTATCTTCAGCAAATTAATTAAACCGTTCCTTTGAAATTGATGCTCTCTTCATGATTTTGTAGCCATTTCCTTTGGGAATAATGTTCTCTTCAAGCACATTAATTTAACACTTCATTCGGAATCCATTCTCTCTCCGAATAAATTACTTAAAGCTTGCCTTTGGAACCAATGTTGAAATTCTGAGGTATTAGCTCTGGAAAGAAAGGAAAATATAAAAACAAAAATTATTATTATTTACTAATCAATAAAAAATAGATTTGTTTGTTTGTGTGATAGTGGTTATACTTATATGACAACAGATTGTCAACTTCACAATGCTTCTTGCCTAATTATGCTGGAAAACCAGCCTGAGGAAGGAACCTTGTAAAAACCACCCCTGTGATTGCCAGAACCACATCATGTGACTTTCACTTACTCATATATCTGAGGATCATCAGACGGTCTGAATCCGGTATTAAATATAGAAGAAAGAAGATAAAGCACATATTCAATCACATTTGAGGTTAGGTATTTATGAAAACCACAATTGTATAAGCAAAAGTAAACATTATTATGTTGAATAGACCAAAACTCTAATCGATTTTAACCTCTGAAAATTTTAAGTGTTTGTGACAAAAGTCACATAAAATAAGATAAATTCCGGCAGTTCAAAGTTGCAATTTTATTCTCGGAACACATAAAACTGGTCAACATTTCAATCATGTTAATTAACCAATCTGTTAATCTGATAATCTCTTTTTCGTTTATTTGATTGGTTTTTAATACTTAATACACCAATTTAATATACTATTTGGCATGATATTTACTAAATGCCACAGTGAACAACATATTTACTCAGAATAAATTAACCCTAATTCACTTTTTAATTTAACTTTTGATGAACTAACTCATTCAATTAACGAAATCTTCCTGTAAAATCACCAAAAAGAAATACCTACCTGCGCTTTGTTATAATCTCTTCTAGTTCTTTAGATTTATGAGAGGCCATTTTCACAATGTCTGATGGAATTTCAGCCAAGCGAGCGACGTTTAAGCCATAACTCCTGGCTGCTGTGCCGCTGACAAGTTGATAGAGAAATGTGATGACATCTTCGGAACTACAATTTTCCATATCATCTGTTAAATAAATTAAAAAGCACAAACTAGTATGGCTTCGCTACAAATGTATCGAAGGGCGCAGTATGTTTCAAGGTCAGTCAATAATTCAAATGGAGGAATGTTAATTTTCCAAAAGAGCAAATTATTAAACATTTTATGATTATGTTTGGGCAGAAATACTGTTGAGGTGCACATGTACATTGCCATCAAAAAAGGGAAAACCCTTAAGCACGGTATCAAACACCTTAAACCCTAAAAACATTTTTAGTAACATCACAATGGATATGTGTGACATCATTAAAAGGGCAACTATCCAGAATGTGTGACGTCCGTCAGAGGATCACCTTGCCAGGATAAGATTATCTCCCTTGTTAAGTTTCTTCTGGTTGAGGGTAGCATGTTTAAAGTATAGACAAACGGCCTTACTAAGCAGTGGAGGAACATTATTTTTCAACAGAGAAAAACACTTCACATTTTATGTTTTTGTTAATAAGGCAATTACTGTTGGATACAGAACCGTCATATAAGTGAAATACCCTTGGGTACAGTGTTTAACACTAATCAATCAATCAATCAATCAGTATTTATATCCAGTCTGCCTTCAGATTAGTTAAATAACCGTAAGTGATCTAAATCTAAATATCATTCATACAGAACAAACCCAAGGTTTAAATACAATACTCACCAAGTTCATCTTGAAGAAGGAAGGACATGTGATAGTTTTTCACATGTTTTGGATATTTTTGTTCAAATTCTGCCAATGATGGGTAATGTGTAACAAAGAGCGTCAAACATTTTACCTGAAAGAAAACAACTCAATAGAACTAATATAATATATTCAACACATCGGATAACTTTTGAATACATCTCTGGAAGTTTATGTAGAACAGGAGATAATTTATAAAATGGAAGACTTTGTATGGATGACAACTTCTGAATTTATTGGATACTACGTTTCTATCTCATTTCAGAGATCGTTTTCAAGTATGTGAGATTTCAAGGAGATGATTTATCAATTCTAATTAATAGACAGCACTGTGCAAGCGTGATTATTTTTTCAAAATATTATGATGAATATCCTTTTAAACTTTTTTTGTTATTTTCATATATTAATGAAAATCCCATTTAGCTCTTCACATGTGACAGAACTACTTATATTACCACCTGAAGATTGTTTTGTGGAATGGACCCAAGATATCGTGCTTTTACCTGTACCAGGATGCATACCTGAGAAATAAAGAAGTCAAGAGAGGCCTGTGCTATAGCCACCCCATCATGAGTACTGGTGCCCCGCCCTAACTCATCCAGAATAACCAGTGACCTGTCTGTGGCGTGTTTCATTATGTCAGAGGTCTCCTGTAGTTCCACCATGAAGGTGCTCCTCCCACTGTATATCTCATCACGAGCTCCCATTCTTAAACCCAAAAATAAAAAACAATTTAACAACTCTCTTAATTTATTTGAATATTTTAAAATCAGATCTTCTATTCTATAAACAAGAAAAAAAAAGCCAACAATTTCAGAACTCTCACAATTCATTCCAAAAAGAACATTTTGCAAATATTATAATTCAAAATTTATTTAATCAGAGATTAATGCCTTATATTACGTAAGTTTACAGTATCACATCATGCCAGCCCAATAGATGAAGGAAACCACCTTTGAAGCCACTGGCAACATACAATGACCAGACAAGACAGTGACGTACAACATACAATACAAAGATAGGAACAGCACTTCAGTTTCGGTTTTATGCTGCCCCTTGTCTCTGAGAGCACCAGGAATCTCCCTCTCAAGCGCCCACACAATTTTTTAATCGAATCTACACAGAAAAAAAAATTTAAAATAAAGGTAGTTGCAAGACCCAAGTGCAAAATGAACAAAATTACAATTTCTCTTTGGAGCCACCTACCTTGTATAGACAGCATTAAACAGTCCGATCTGAGCATGGTCAGCAGGTATATAGGATCCCACCTGAGCCATGATAGTGATGAGCGCCACCTGGCGGATGTAGGAAGATTTACCTCCCATGTTAGGCCCTGTAATAATCATAACTCTTTCTCCATCTCCCTGGAATTAAAACAATAATACACTCACAGTGACGCTGTAATATATATATATTTACATCTAATACTAAGAGAAATTGCCCTCAAACATGATTTAACCATTGATTGATTGATTTAAAATCATTCCTAAGAGCATTTTACTTATAAGATGCCAGTGGACATTCAACGAATGTAAACTGTTATATGCAAATTCTCCGTTGGAAAATCAATGTTCCTCCTTATTGGACAACATAAAGACACTCCGACAATACTATTAATACTAAAGACAAGTACAGGACATAAACTGAGTGATCGATTGGTGTTTTACGTGGTGCTCAAGAGTATTTCACTTATATGACAACAATAAAAGATACTTGCTCAACCATACAATGTGAAGTGTTTGTTGGAAGGTTAATCTTCCGCCATTGTTTTCTAAAACCATAAAATTACTATTTTAGAAGTTATGTAAAAGACTTAGAAATGTTTCTGAGAGGCAGAAGATTTTTCAGTTTTAAAGCATCAACATTTGTCAGAAAACATAAATTAGTTCAAATACATGGTGTAATATTTTCACAACAACCAAAAAAGTTAGGATTTGTCATGGACAAAATTGGAGGTGATTGAGGGTATTTCTACTCTCCAAACAAACTGCCCTTAGCCAGAGGACTCAGGACTTCAAACAAGGTACAAACAAGTTTGCAAATTTACTGCTAAATTACCCCAGTGGAATGTTTTCCAGTTTCCCCTTAGCTCTGGTTTTTTTTTGTTTATTTGATTAGGGTAAAGCCCATACTTTAGGTTAATTCGCTCTATATACTATATGATAAAACGTCAACCCAATGCGTACAAAAAAATCCACCCAGGACATAACACATGTTAGATTAACTTAAAGCTGCTTCTTTGCTTCGATAGTTGTTTTTAATCAGGGTTTAACATCGTACTTAAGGGTATTTCACTTTTTTGACAACTGATTGTCCACTTAGTACAATTCATTGCCTAATTACATTGGAAAACTTCATAAAAACCACCCCAAAGATTGCCATAGCCCCATCATTTGACTCACTCATATAACTGATGGTCGACAGACGGACTGGATCCCGTGAACAGTACATCCAATGAGGATAAGTAAGCCTACTTGCTAATCACTCAGCCATAATCCTCTTAGAGCATAAAAAAGGAAGCTTATCTCGGGGCATCTCGTGTGGCTGGTTGTCAAGTGGGTAGTCAAGGACGCTGAGCTACAAGGCGACAGTCAGGTGATTGAGTATCTTGTATATATGTTAGTTGGGAGGTTTAGTAAAGAAACTTTGAGATTAAACAGTTGTTCAGTTCAGTTATTAGAAAGTTCCTTTCCATCATCCACTGTATGTTTAATTGAATATGTTTGATATACCTGTAGATTTGTATCATTTGGGACATACTGGTCCCCTTCTCCCATGAGTTCATCCACCACTGGGTGACGACCGGAAGTAATAGATAACTCAACACCTTCACACATCTCAGGCCTATATACAAAAAAAACAAATCTTAGAGACAAAACTTAGTCCCAAATTTTAAAACATACATGTATTTAAATTTCAAAAACAGGGTTTGTTTGTCGTACTTAAGGTTATTTCACTCATATGGTGGATGCCAGACCAATGGGTGAAGGAAACCACCCACGACAACAAACAACAAACAAAGACAAGACAATAACAGGATGCAATACATTGCATCAAACTAGAAAATCGCATGCATATGTGTGTCATAAATGGAGACATTTTTAGATAATGAGGTAACACACTAAATCACAAGAGTGTGAATTAGTTGCAATTTATTGACAAATGCTTGGGCATACTGTGTATAGCAAAATTGCTCACACTCGATCTGGGAATACGAAGACCCTTTGATATTACAGATCAAAATGGCTGACAAATATCTGGGCATTACCTTGCATGGGTAATGATCACTGGGAGGATTCAGAGGAACTGTCTAATGAAATTCAGCAACTATACCAAATAACTTGATGCAAAATCGATTGCATGAAAATCAAATTGAAAAATGAAACTCCGATAATGCAGGACGTAAGTGCCTAATTTTGACACAAATGAATGTGTGGTGTGTACATGGTCAATGACAAGTTTGTCCACAGATGTATCCAGCAGAAAAAAGACAACAACTTGGCATCTGTGTTTCTAGGTTAAGTGGGAAATGAACAATTTACTAAACTCTAACCATGAAAATGCGATTGATGGTTCAACACATTTCTTAAGGGTTATTTCACTCACATGACAGCATGCCAGGACAATGGATGAAAGAAATTACCCACAATGCCACTGACAAGAAACCAAGACAAGACAGGACAATCACAAGACACAAGACTAGGAGAGCACAAACAGATCAGTGTTGCCCCTTGGCTCTGAGAGCACCAATCATTCTTCCAGTCACACTAACTCAGCAAATTATCAAAATTTAGAGGAACAACAGATTAATCACATTACCGACAATATCCAGGTTGTTTAGCCACATTCACCAAAGACAGGAGACAGTCTATCACAGCCAGATTGTGGACAGCTCGGCGATACTCTGGAAAATTCTCACCAAACTTCCTGGGAGAATAATAAAACTTTAGCTTAAAGAAATGTCCTTTCATAACAGGGAGAAAATGCGAACTGCTTTCTTAAACTTTACTGGAACCGCAAGGTGTTGATTTCTGGGGTTTTGAGTCTGGTGTGAGCTAAGTTTGTGCAAGACTAAATAGGCAAGTAGCCTTATATATGGCCTTTTGAAAATAGAGAATTTTTTTTTACATATTTGTCATCAATGACAATAAAGAATGAAATTTAAAAAAAAAAATGGGAACGAAACAAACAATTTATCAACCCTGCATGATACGTGTGAGTCACGAGCTCGACAATGAGATGTTAATCTGTAATTGATAAATAGAGGGGGATTCGATGTCCGATACACTAAAGGAGCATTCTCACAGTGCAATTTGTAATTACAACTTTGGGGGATTCCCCTTATTTACTGCATTTTGATTAGTCGTTACTAATAATCGTACTGTGAGAATGCACCTTAACCAGTGAACCATGGCTGCAGGTCCATAAAACTACTGATAAATTATTTCTGACTTACTCAAGAAAGATCGCCCAGGCTTGACTGCAGTCCATTGCTAACTTCTCTCTCAACTGATTTAATTCCTTGTACTGCTTTTCAATAAAAGGTGTATGGAATCGTGTCACAGCTTTTGTACTGAAATATAGAGTTGAATTTATTTCTCATATCAAATAAAAAAATTTGATAATAGTTTATTACGATAATGAATGTATAACTTACAGACCTTCTTGCTGCCACAAATTCAACAAGAATACAGAGTATAACCATACAAATAAAATATATTTAATTCAATATTCAAGCAAATAATAGGCCGATAGATGCAACTTCCCATTAGAATTAAAGTTCATTCGGCACACATTGGCAACATAAATATATATCATCAGTTTAAATGACATCACTGAAATTTCTAACCTGCTGATTTTAATCCAGTCGATCGGCACAAGTTTCAGATTTGTGTTCCGTACTTCAACCAAAAACTGAAAACAAAATACGGTTTGTTTATTCTATTGAGATTTTATGCCATACTGAAGTTATTTAACACATATTAGGGTATGACAGCTAAATAGCAGTTAACAAAGACAAAGACAAGACAGAACAATGTCCAGATAATTACAAAAACATTAGAAAAAGATTGTTTTTTTGTTGCCCCTTACACATGTAGCTCCAAAAGCACCAGGAAGATCCCTCCCTCTGTTTGCTAGGAGAGAAAAGTATTGTAAGTTTTTAAATAAAGATCTCACTTAGATTCTAATATTTGTTTAATTTCCAAATTGTTTTATTAACTGAATTACTTTGACAAAGATGTAAAAGCCACCACTGCGATTGTCAGAGCCACTTCTTATGACTCACTCATACACCTGAGTACAAAGGACTCGAACCTGTGAGTGGTACATGAAATAGGATCAGAAGGCTGAAACGCTTACCATTGAATCATGGCCTGCTTTCCTTTGAATGATTGCAGTTTGGTTTTGACAGTTAATTATTGGCAACAAGAACATAATGACACAACACTAGAAGACTGACCTCTGTCCCTAACACACTGGTGTATTCCAGAGAAGGATGTTTTAAAGTGAGACGAACTTCTCGTCTGTGACCTTTCAACTTTGA
>JARDVA010195194.1:0-10377 GCA_030265315.1 Mopalia swanii | reverse complement strand
ATATTTCGGTTGTTGGACAAACCGTGTACTATGAGCTTATATTTCAGTTGTTGGACAAACTGTGTACTATGAGCTAATATTTCGGTTGTTGGACAAACCGTGTACTATGAGCTAATATTTCGATCGTTGAGCAAACCGTGTACTATGAGCTAATATTTCGGTTGTTGGACAAACCGTGTACTATGAGCTTATATTTCAGTTGTTGGACAAACTGTGTACTATGAGCTAATATTTCGGTTGTTGGACAAACCGTGTACTATGAGCTAATATTTCGGTTGTTGGGCAAACCGTGTACTATGAGCTAATATTTCGACCGTTGAGCAAACCGTGTACTATGAGCTAATATTTCAACTGTTGAGCAAAACCGTGTACTATGAGCTTATATTTCAACTGTTGAGCAAACCGTGTACTATGAGCTAATATTTCAACTGTTGAGCAAAACCGTGTACTATGAGCTAATATTTCGGTTGTTGGGCAAACTGTATACTATGAGCTAATATTTCGATCGTTGAGAAAACCGTGTACTATGAGCTAATATTTCCACTTTTGAGCAAAACCGTGTACTATGAGCTAATGTTTCAACTGTTGAGCAAAACCGTGTACTATGAGCTAATATTTCGGTTATTGGGCAAACTCTGTACTACGATCTCATATTTCAGTTGTTAGGCAAACCGTGTACTTCGAGCTACTATTTCGGTTGTTGAACAAACCGTGTACTATGAGCTCATATTTCAACTGTTGGGAAAACCGTGTACTTTGAGCTACTATTTCGGTTGTTGAACAAACCGTGTACTATGAGCTAACATTTCAACTGTTGGGCAAACTGTGTACTATGAGCTAACATTTCAACTGTTAGGAAGCCATTTCCTGACTGGTTTTGGAAACCATCATCCCAGTTATCCGCTGGATTATCTGGATTAGCCCTATCCTGCAATCACATCCGACTTTTTCTTACACTTTCAACCAGCTCACACGTCCTATGAGCTTTCCCGGTTGGATAAACGATTTGCTAACAGATTTTATAAACCCCAATCTCAACCTACCAATAGATGAGCAGAAGCAGTTACACCTTATGTGCATTCCGCCCATCTCGTATACTCGCAAAAAGATCACTTGTACTATGTATCAACTTGTCCAGGTAAAGATAAACAATAACATCTCCTGTTCACATCCGTCTTTCTCGTATACTTACAGAGTTCCCGTGGACTATGTGTTGAGTCTTTCACGTATGGACAAACCAATTAAGGTAAACAATACCATCTCATGTTCACATCCATTTTTCTCGTATTCTTACAGAGTTCATGTGGACTATGTGTTAAGTCTTTCACGTAAAGACAAACCAATTAAAGTAAACAATAACATCGCATGTTCACATCCGTCTTTCTCGTATACTTACAGAGTTTATGTGGATTATGTGTTCATTGTTCACGTAAGGACAAACCAAGTAAAGAAAACAATAACATCTAATGTTTACACCGGTATTTCTCGTACAGTTACAGATATACCGCTTATATGATATTACCACCAGTCTCTGGTGCTTTGAAGGCGATGACATGGAATATGCTTTAACATTTTACCCAATCAGATATCTATATGGATGATCAGTTCATTGAAACTGGACGGGTTGTGTCACGTGGTAGTGTATTTATGTCTTTCATTATATCAAATTATGGATCAGCTTCGGGCGCCAAGATTCGTTCTGACAGCTGTGTTGTATAAATTGTGACTTTAGCCGAACAATACCGATTAAAGATGTCACTACATACAATCCACACTCAAATAAGCAAGGGTGTTTAAGATATATTTCTGAGCTAGAATTGCTAATGACAACGAGCTCACTCCGAAATATAACACCTTTCCCAGACAAATCATTAGGCGTGGAAATAATAGAAAGAACCATTCAATTTAATCTTGTCAAGGATTTCTTTACGTATATGTTGTGAAATGTGAAGCATTTTGGAGACACCATTCTGTAAATTGAGACAAAGTAGTCCCAAGCAGTTAATGGTTGCCTCGCCGTAGTTAACATTGCTTTGAATTATGGAATTGGCTATAACTAAATCACTCGTGTGCTCGCGTGCAAAGAAATTGCCATCCATATATATTGCAAATCTTTTGCAAACATGACAGAAGTATTCTAATATTTTCAGTATGTTTCTCCAAAGAAATTTGTGCTGATTGGCTAAAGGGCTTATTTACAATATGATAAAATAGTGAATAACAGATTTCTGGTTGACGTCAGGCACTTCGTTTTTAAATGATTTTATGGCATATTTCATGTACCTGCATCCTCTAGAGGAAGACAACCCCATTCTAAAATAGCTATAATGATCCTGACCTTGGAATCAAGGCCTTACAATGCGAACTTTTTAAGAGGTTTTCATAAAACAAGTTAGAAGAAGCATACAATTTAGGATCTAGTGTGACGAAAAACGAAACGTTCTAAACATAATTCTTGGTTAATTACAAACGTGCACAGGCTCTTAATTACTGACAAACGTAAGAAATTGCAAACGTATATAGCTACTCATGAAAACTATAATGAAATTTGTTATAATAGAAAATGAAGATTTTCCCTTGAAATGACAAAAAATAAATAATGTCTGATATCGGCGCTCTCATTTATTGCTTCACGGACATTTAGTCACCTTTCAGATATAGAATGGCGAAAGACAGCAAACTATCTTGCTCTGACAACACCGGTGGGCTCATTGCGTATCTTGTCACAGACGTACGATAATTTCGAAATCTTAGACGTTTAAAAGACAGACATATGTTAATCGAGACAACATAACCACGATCAATGCCAGCATTGTCACGTCACATATATCCGTGTTTGCTTATGGAAGCCGATCAGGCCATCTGGTGTAGTTAAATTGACTCAGTCGGCTTCCGTGTTTGCCCGACATCTTATTTATAATAATTTACAGAGAATCACTACAGTAGACTAATATGCTCGCGTGCGGAACACCATTCTCTGCTATAGGCGTGGAACGTGTCGTGTATATGTACACACATATTCTCTTATTTTCAGAAAGTTTGTCACAATCGCTTCATCTCATTTCCAACTAAGTTGTTTGGACAAAGATGTTACCTAATAACAAATGAGACATTTTATTGACGTTTTGAGAACACAGCTGTTATCTATAATCTTATCAATAATATATCTATAGACCGTGAATGGAAATGTTTTACTTGTTGGAGAGACATCTCTGTAAATCGAGGACAAAAGTTTGATGTAATCGACACATTGTAATATTTATCACGGTTTTCCTCTTGGCGACTGAAAACATATATAGAAACTGTCATACTACGCAATAGTGCCTGTTGTCAAACAATATACAATACGATACTGTCCGCCATTTTTTCTTCAGAGTCGTTGGAATTGTCTCCCGCTATCAGAATTGTTGCCAGAGCTGTTTCGTTGTTTTCTCTTATTGCTAATTGCTTGTATAGAGAATAATGACTATTTCATACTAACACCCCAAGAAGTCCTCTCTATAGACGTCGATTATTAAATACGGTTAAAGCCACAGAGGTAGAATAACAACTTTTTCTCCCGGCATTGTGTAGATGTAATGTCTACATACCAGTAAGACATAGACATCTTCCATCGATGTATATAATTGATCATTTTTAATTAATCGATATACCTGCGGCAAATGTGATTAATTTTTAGAAATATATATAACTATGTAGTTACATTTCATTGTTTTGTACAGTCCACAGTGTGTTGCTTAGAGACATAACTTTCATGCACATACACAATCTACAAATAACTATTTTTTTCCAATGGAATAAAATAAGCCCTCTGTTTTTTTTTTTAAATATCGAATCTTTGGGGGAAGTTGAGTGGGTAGTGCCTTTTGAGACCAGCCGTTTACTGATGTTTTATATGTTCTCTCTATCATGGAAACTAAACCAGGTTCACAACGAAACACAGAAGATCATTATTACAGATCAGTTAGGCATCGTGAGAAAAACAAACATGTTACAGTTGTGAAATTATAGAGCATTCTATTTAGCAGAGTAAATAAGAATTCTCCACAAGGTATTAGGTGGTAGGCCTATCCCATGGAGCGACCAAAGTAAACAGCTCGGATCATTATACGTAATAATGGTTGGTAATTAGGCTATATAATGCGTTATAATACTCTAAACAAACATTTCTATGCCGTATCTGAGATTACACAGATGGCATATTTATTTATATATGTTGAATCAACAGCTGTTTTCAAATCCATTCATTTTGATTGGTTACATTTCACCTGTATAGTCCCCCAAACTGTCCAATAACAAACTTGGTAGTTCCTGTGCCACTATTGCTAAATACTGCCAGTTAACGTGACCACGACATTGTGTTTATAAGAATCTATCTACAAGACACAAGTTAACATCGAAAGCTAATATGTATAATTTGTAAACAATTATTAACCTAACACATGGTCACGGCACACGGAGTCAGAGTGCCCGTAAGATAGAACAACAGCAGGATCAGTTGAAACGAAAGTTGACTCGTGTAAATAGTATAATTATTGCGCCACTTTTCTTCAGATATTTTTAAAAAGTGTAAATTATAGTGTTGGTACTTAGGGGTTCATGTTGATGCGTTCTTCGTCTACATATGAGTGATACTAAAGGTTAGGTGCCAAACCTTGATCACAAATGTACCATTCAGTAATGCAGTTTAGAAGAATTAAAGACAAAATGAGTGAAATGACCCCCTATGGGTGAAGGTAACCACCCCCGACACCACTGACAACAAGCAAAGACACAGACTGAACAACAAAGGCCGTAACACAAAGACATCAATAACAGATCGGCTTCAGGCTGTCCCTTAGTTCCAATGCTAATAGGTACCAGAACAGTCCCAATATCATAAGGTATCAGTGTGTACAAATACGCACCGGTGGACCAATAGTAGTTCTATACATTGGCAAAATACATGTATAATGATGATGACGATATCATACTGGTTAGACGAGTTTGGTGTATATAAAAATGTTCTTCGATACGTAATCAGTCAAGGTTATAACTATATAAAACATTTTTTTTGGCGAGGGGGGGATCGTTCGCTAAACGTAGTTTACCAACTGTGGAACGTTTATATAGAATCAACAAATATTTTTCGCTTCATTGCCCAACACTACAAGAGCTCCAAACGTCCTTGATGCTGGGTCAGCGAACCCAATAGTCGACTTCGTGACCTGTTTGGAAGGACAACTGGCAGCATCACGTCAAGCAGCCACCACACCCATATCATATCTCCTGATAAATGAGGTAGGCGAGGTTGATCAAATTGACATACACGCCGTGCACGATGCGACGCAGTTTGAAACTCAAATAAGACACTTTGGTGTTGCGATAATGTAAAGGGAAAGACAACTGTTTTTGGGCCGTAACTTATTATTTTTATACAGATGGTTGTTTTTTAAAATATGCAATCAAAATAATAAGTTTAGGTCGAAAAACAGCTGTATTTCCCTTGAACAATCACCACTTTCTGTTATCAAAGCAAATCTGATGTATGCACAGAAATTCAACTGCCGTGGAAGTTACAGGTGCGGAGGTGCAGATAAAAACAAAACAGTGACACACGAGAGACACGTAAGTTTCGTACAACATATATTTGAACACAAACATTGGTACTAACTACATCAATGACATGAGCTCAAATCTTGCCACATGGAATATTAAAATCGAGTTTGAATAGAATCCACCATGTGGCAACATGTCTAGACAAGACTACACCACACAAAATCCTTCACGACATCTTGACACGTGGAATATCTTATCTCTGTCTTGTCAAATGCTACATTCATACTAACATAGGCTGAATTGATTAAATCTGGACGAAAACATCCGGCTCGCAGTGGGTCAAACCACTGGTCAATTTACCTTGGCCAAATACTGTTTGTCTGCATTCACAGGCCGGTACTTATTAAATTATTTAAGAATACTCAATAAAATAAAAATTGTAAAAATTGAATTTGCATATAATTGTATAGCAAAGATATCTCTGGCCATAAACTGATCTCGCTTTTGTTGTTGTGAAAACCTTATTATATTCCCCGAACTAAAATTGAGAAATCAGATTTATTTGTTTGAAAACTGATCACGATTTCCCGAAACAAAATCGAGAAATCTTATGGCTCATAGCTCATATGGGGAATCGTATCAATACATATTTAAAGAACTAGACAATAATGCCAATACACGGCACCGAGATACGGTCCAGTATCAAACAGACCCAACTGTATCTTAGCCACATATAAATATTATTACAAAACACAACCTATACAGATTTAACTATTCTAGATGACAAGAAGATTACCTCAATTTATGATGACGGCCGGTTGTCAGCCACTCCTGGCACACACACACGAAATACATCGACGTCGGGATAGTTTCGATGACAGAGTGCACTAAAACCAAATGTAGATTGGGATTTACCCTGTGTTGACATTTGTGTCATAAATAATTGCAGATACATATGTGGCCTTACAATCCCTGTTATTTGCTCCAAATCAATAGTAGTCTCCCAAGACCACCCTTTATGACCTTATGCTTCAAGGTCATGGTTATAGTACAGATAGTCGGTTTTATCCCGGAGATACTGGCAATAATATATATTATATAATAATATTATAGTGTTTTACGCTTCACAAAGGATAGCCGCCCCATTGCTATAATGAGGGACTCCAATAAATCACTGGCAATTTGTTTGTGGGAGTTTTATAGTGCGGACATAGTTCAGACATTGCTTCGCCAATATTCTATTCAAAGCTATGGAATTCAGCATGTTTTGGGGACTTTTTTGAGGCTTTGACACAGACAGAAGCGATCGCAAGGACGGTAAATTGGAAACGGTCTGGAGCTCATAAAGCACTTCGGTAAGAGGAACATCGGTCCTGGAGAGATACAGAGCCAACCGATATAGCCTCTGAAGCTTCCACCTGCGCAAAACAATTATCCGAGATGAACAAACATACTGTTAAGTCAAGTCACGTCAAATACTTTTATTTCAACAGGGTAGCTCTTTCAGCGTTACGCTGATTTACAAGAGGCCCTGTGGACCGTAACTAACATATATACAATGTACAGAAATTAATATAATATGTAAAGATCATATTACTATACAAAATATATATACAAATGTGAATAAGTAAATAAATAAATAAAAAGATAAATTGATATATTTTCTTTTTCAATCCATTTTGCGTACACGAAAACAATGTACACAAACTGACACCCACGCACGCTGGCTACCGCAAACACACACACCCTGGTAAATGTCATACACATACTTTTACAAACACACACACACACATCCAAGGGATATTTAAACATTCTCTTTCAAACAAGATAGCAAGCACTAGAACAGTATAATACTATGGTAGCAATTGTTTTTATAACATACTTTCTAAAATATATAAAACTGTTTACATGCGTTCCTGGTATTATAACCAGTATCTGTGACATTAAAATTACTGGACTAAAAGAGAGGAGCTAGATGATTTACACATTTAAACATTCAAATTGCACGGTGATAAAACATTCGCTGGCTTAGATTTAACCAACGTAACTCGTTAAAAACATTATTGTTAGAACTATCAAAAGGAACTTGTAAGATAATCTTCCTAGCTAGGTTTTGTAATCTTTGGAGTTTATCTAGATTGGTTTTAGAACATGTACCATAAACAACATCGCAGTAATCAAAAATGGGCATTACAATACAGTTACACAAAGGTTAAATCTTTGTTAAGATATGAACGAATGCGCCTCAACAATCCTACTCTTTGTCTAGCCTTGTTGAAGATGCGATCGATATGATGATCCCATGTCATAAGGGGATCGAATGTTACACCTAATTATTTGTAGTCATAAACTTTTTCAATCTCTCGCCCATTAATTGACAAATATATATCCTCAGCGTTTCTTAAACGACGTTGCGTTCCAAATAACACCCATTTACTCTTATTTCAGTAAGATGAAGTTTATTGTCGGTACCCTCCTAACAATGTGGAAAGGAATTTAAGATATTGTGAATTTTGTAAACAAAATAACAGTTTAGAAGATGAATATCTTTTTTTATTAATCTGGCCGACTTTCCAAGTTCTGCGCAATCAATTTATTCTTAGATATTATTGGAAGAGAACTAGTGTAATTCAGTTACTGTCATCAGAATCACAAGTTGTGTTAAAGAAGCTCTCTAAATTTATTTATGATGGTTTTAGTCACAGAACATCAATTCCCATATATAATCTGTTGAATTGTTCTCACACGCTGTTACTATTGGGATAGTAGATAGTAGTATTTTATTTGATGCTTCTTATAAACAATAAGAATGACAGGTTCAGGAAAAAATACTCAAATATATACCGTATTCTAAATAAACAATAATAATTCATTAAATAAGAAAGTAAATAAACTTCTCTCAACTTAAAAAAAATGTGGATTTATTATTCGTTGAGCTATCATCTTTACTTTTTTATTTATTGAATTATTATTATTTATTGGAATACGGTATATGTTTAAGTATTTTTTCCTGAATGTTTCATTTTTATTCCGTAAGCGTCCGTGATTCTCTCCCTCCCTTCAACGAGAAAATCACCAATCAACCGTTTCAAGTTTTGAAGAAAACATTTATAAATGCATCAAAGTTGAAACCTTCTACATTGGTTTAATATCTCGGTAATGATGTTTAAGTACTGGCTACAGGTCGTTATTCTGATTTAATTTCAAGCGATTCTTCAAACTGCGTGTGTGCCATGCGCAATGAATCTGCCAGCCAGTTGCAGTACACGGGTCAAATGACCCTCATGGTTAATCAAATTTGAAATCATGGATTCCAAGGCGAAATTACATCAGCCTTGCTATTGTTTGGATGTGAGACACTTTGAAACAAAATACACGCATTACTGAATCATCGATTGCGAAAAAGAGCGTTTTAGGTATCGATATAAACATAATTGGATATGTACTTTCCATTACCGTAATCCTGATGTACACGCCACCTATATTGTAATTTAAAAAATAAATTATCCTTACACCATTGTACGGCACTGCACATCACTTATATGTATTTTTGTCATCTGTTACATGCCATTTTGTAATAATTTGTACAGGGAAACGATAAAAGCCATTATCCTAATGTGTTTACCGTAAAAAGTATGTTTACGTCATACTCTATTAACGTTAACAATTGTTAATACAAGACAGAAAGAGATCTATATTAATACTGCGATAACAAAACGTGTAATAACCACAAATTAATTTCATCTTCTCGGCAAAGCGTATCCTTCTCACTCGAGTGTTATATCAACTAGTCAGGTTTAGTTAATCGTTTGTCAATTACTTTGCCCGATGAATCAATTTAATCAGTACATATCAGCCTCCACTTTGTATGAAGCCTTACTTGATTTAACTAATGGAGCATACAATCAATCTACAGATTAAAGCATGTGGCTTGAACGCAACACTAACTGCTAAACAAACATGCTGGAAGTAATGTGCCATGAAATATAGCTATTTGTCTCACGGACAAAAAAAAAGAGTCAAAAAAGGACGAACCAGCATATCGCCTTCTTTTGTGATAACATTTATATAATTGTGCTCCGAGAAAATGGAATACATTTCGTGGGCTGAGGACTAACTGGTTCTATGTCCACTTTTATGAATTTTACAGTTAACCTATTGATAGGGATCTAAGGGCTAACAAGTTCTATATCACAAAGTTACATGTACACTTCATAGGCGGAAGTAATTCCATGTGAAAATGCGCAAGTCATTCATGGTTATACATAGAAAAAATGTGACATGGGTAACTTTCAACCTCAATTATCTCAGTTCAAGGAAAAGTGGACATTGAACTAGTTAGTCCTAAGCCCACGATTTGTCAACACATTAATTGTTTCCATGGTATAGAAATACACTGAGCACGGGGTAAAGCACCAATCAATAATAATATTAAAAGCTCAATGTCTCCAACCAGTCAGGTAAACAATACCCATTGTAATTTAATTCACTGCCGCGTCAACCGGATTGAAGGAATCTTTCTTGTTAGGAAATCCCAGATTAAAATATGAATACAGGTGATATATGTTCTATGTGTACTAGTTGGATGCTCGACAATTGGCCATCTGCTCTGATATTAAACCCATTACTTATTCCAACAATACATGTATATAACCGTATTGATTAAGTCTAACATACTCCTATTAAAGGGAAAGACCAACGATTTTAGACCTAAACTAATTACTTTTAATGAATATTTTCAAAGACAAACAACTGCAACTCTCTTGCAATTGATTAAGCATAACCGTTAATTATTTAATTTAAAATACGGAAGTGACGTCCGCGTTCGCAAAACCAAAT
>JARDVA010195193.1:0-18919 GCA_030265315.1 Mopalia swanii | reverse complement strand
GGTTTTGTGTTTTCTTAAACATGTTTTTGACGGGCGAGAGTACGAGGGAGCGAGTGGACGCTATGAGCTTCCATAATTTACGGACTTTTTGGAGAAGCAAGAGGCCACCTTGGCCGCTGTGACCCCCCATCCGGAGCCCACCCTCTTCAATGTGAAATAATTATGTGTTTGGCCACTGTCTAAGCCAATTTAATGACCTAGTTCATCGGTCTGAACTACCTACCTACCCAAATGCATTTTTCTTTGTGACGCGATGTTCAGTACTAATAAAAAAAATCTTGTTAAAAACTTTATCTGTTGTCCTGTGGTCTGCACTTGTCTGTGTCTACCGTCTGCGTTAGGGCTCTACTGTCTGATCGAGCGTATATCAGACAGTCTTTCTCGGTTTTGTCACGGACTTTGACGAGGCGAAATAACAACACGACTCCCGACGTTTATTATCAGGTGGAAGAGATACTGAAAACGAAAAAACATCGTGGTAAAACAGTCCATTGGGTCAAGTGGTTGGGTTGACCTTCTTAGTTAAATTCGTGGATTCCTGCAACAGCCTTGACACGTATTTAAAGATCCTACCCAGACACGGAGGTTAGTCTATGTACAACCTTCGACGGAGAGAGCTCGTGATCAACAACGACAACCCTGGTGGACTAACAACCCCACCCCCCAAAGATGTAGGGGTGTACTAGTATTGTGCACTGTTCTACTCACACTAGAGCAGTGGACCGACACCCCGTTCAACGTTAGCATTGGCATCATCAGCACTGACAATGTTACTGACAACGTCACCGGCCCCAACAGCACACCGTCATGGATACGCGTTTCAATACCCATTTACAGCCCTTGTCGCTGGGGCAACAGGGAGTGAAACGTCGTTCTTTATCTGATCTTTGATTCAACACACTGCCAGGTTGACTCACCCCATCCCAGATAGGATCGTGTGGCGTTACGGGGAATGGCAACCGCTCGACACCACGATGCCCTCGGTGGAATTTCACTAAGGCTTGCCTGACCTAAAGATGTTCGACCCAAGCGTCAAGACGGCCGTGGTCGTCGATGATTTCATGGTCGAGGCCGACGAGCGTGTGACTGAGTTCTTTACCAAGGGCTGTCATCATCGGAACGTGAGTGTCGTGTACCAAGTTCAAAATTTCTTTCGCAAATGAAAAGACCACCGCATGATCAGCTTAAATGCACAGTATTTAGTGACAATTGAAAAACCTAGGGACGCCTATCAAACCAACAACATCGACAAATCGATGTACCCTGGTCCTTTGTGTGTGCGAGGTTTGACAACGCTACACGGGAACCCCACAGGTATTTACTGATTGACTTGAAGCAAATGATGCCGATCATATCCGTTTACGCAAAACACTTGAAATACTAAAGTGCCTCTCACGCAACGTCAGAAGACTCGATTTAACCGTACAAAGCACAGTTTCGGCCCTTGACTCGTCGTGCCGCTTCAGTGGCGAATAAAAACGAGCCGTCGTTCAACTTTTGAGTTTTTTCTCAGTGTTCTAGCCGTACCCGCGTAGGTCGCCTGAAATCGCTATTGACCGACAAATGCTAAACCAGACACAGCAGCAACAGCAGGGTGACGACGGTGAAAAAATGGCTTTGGTGTAGTACCCAGCGGACTAACCCGCCAATGCGTTACACACGCTCGGTCAGGAAATGGAAGCGATGTAACGACGATTGACCCTGTCAGATTCGAAGAAAACTCAACAGTACCATCAGATGTTGCAGCGTTATTTGGCCTTTCATAATCGACTACGTGGGGAACCCCCAGTGGGGACCCCGCTACCCTCAAACTTCATCATGAACCTATTGAACGGTACAATCCTCAATCCGTCCACTTGGAACACCATTGACAACCGCTCCGACAACGTCACCTTACCCCCTATCCCACCGTCAACAATGACACCGTCAGCACTGACACCGTCACCGACAACAACATCGTCGGCCAGAAAAGTCTATTTACACAAAACAGGTACGCTATGAGCTGGTATAACGCATCGAATAACTGTATTGACTTCATGAATTCTATTCACAGACAAACAAGATAAATTGAGCTCTGGAACTGTTGTGAAATACAGTTATTCCCGCTCGATGTAATATACCAGCTCATAGTAAACCTGTCTTGTGTAAATAGACTTCTTGTATGTACATTTTCTTACATTACTGAAATGTATATAAGTTTGTTTTGTTCAACTAGTTGACATATTCCTGATAATGGCTACATAGAGAAGCCGAAATATAGAATGCTAAAATGACTTCAATATTCGGAGTTGCATTTATTTTATTTTACAAGTGAGTAAATTTCGAGATTTCCACATATTCAATATTTCCCAGTGCAGAAGAAAGAGTTCCATTCTCGCGTGGTAAGGTGATAGCAATACTACACTTTCGACAGAAGCGTGCTGGCCATTTCTCCAAACACGATGACTGCTCGGCAACAAGCCTAGGTCAACTACTGCACGCGACAAGATGGTGGTGGGGTTCAAACGTCTGCAGAGGCGCCTACAACCAACAGGGCCATAGTCTGGGGATCATCTTAAGCAGCGGGCCCGAACATCCCGACCGACTCAACCCGACATCTTCAGTTGAAGCATGCCGTTCGTATAGTCCCATCAAAGTGTTTGGCCTCCATTTCAACATCGGTCAAGTACATGTGAAGTCTTTCAGTGGTGCTTTATCTAGGTGAATAGTCAGACAGCAAAAGAAAGACAGATTGTCTTTGTATGGACTGTTGGAGCCGCTCACTGAACAGTACAAGACGTTGATGCAGAGTATGTAGTCAGGAAAGACCGTGGTGCTCCTATTATGATATCCGATAGTTTGTTGATGTAGATTACGGTGTTTGTGACATGCTCCCAAAACCATTTCGTGTCAGGCCGAAAAACCATTTTCGTAATCGACCAAGGGCATGGCATCGAGCGTCATGTAGGTTTGGTTTTTCTCCACAAACGTTTTGTATCAAATGAGGGCTTGGTAACACCCTGGCGTTGTTGATACTGAGGTAGTAAAACCGGACCTGGTTGGTTTCGCGATGCCGCAGGATAAGTCCTAAGGCGCATTTCAACTTGAAGGCTGGTGTTTGGTCTTCGTAAATAGCTTGTAGAAATCGATCCTTGCCTCTCTCTCGGTTCAATCGAAAGTTATATTGGTCCTGGACACCGTGCTCACGATGGACGTTGTTTACACTGTCTCAGTGGTGGCGGTACAAGGCAGCAACGTCCGCTACCTCAGGTAAGACGTAGATGGTTCACACGTAACCGCAAATAATGTAGCCGGGTCAACAGACAAGGCTCTGGGGGTGTTGTTGGGAGCTCTAACGGTTGGTCTGGTTCTTCAAAGGATTGGTGTGATACCTCCATCACGTCTTCACAGTTGGTGTTCGGGCGTCGAGGATATCGGCAAATGACGTTTGTAGGGAGTAATGGCTCCGCTGCCATAACATTATCGCCCCCTTGCAGGCTCATAAGACGCCACTTAATAGGGCGCTCTATTGGTTCGGTAATGGAACCAATGGATCGACGCATGTTGATCACGTGCCGATGGCGTTTTAAATGTGCAGGTCGGGTTAAATCCCGATAACAACCTCTACACACGAACCGTAGCTGGTGGCAGTGCTGCTTTCAATTATGTCGGAGTAAATTTCTGCTCTGGGCAGATTCTACACCGCAAGTAACGCAGGAGGGCATGGTTATCTATCTCGATACACAGGTAGTCAGATGTGTAATGACGATAAAGCAGCGAAATCACCCCCTTTCATAGCAGTTGATCGAACGACATCACGCGACCTCGTCCTAAACCGGATTTAACCAGTTGAACCGGTTTTAATCGCTCCGATGACAGCTCTACACTCAGGCCACCGAGTACATCTGAATCCAGCATTCCCATTGGTCAACAGCCCAATCCGATTGTGCACCTCTCAATCCTTTTTTGAAACGAGATCCTATGTTATAAGAATACGAATTCCGACTCCGAACATTGCACTCAGGTCATCCAGTAAACGTTGCATTCCGTGACCGCCACACCACCCACAGGACCTCGCGAGAGTCAACCGCGCGCAAAACATCACCGGTAGCCCCCCAAAGATACCCAAACCTCCCATGACAGCAATAGGTACAGCCCTTCCTTTTCAGTAGTGCGGTGCTACATATCCGCTTCCCATTACATGATAAGTAACAGCCCTTCCATATTGTGTATTAGCAAATACTAGCCCAAATGATACACATCGCAGTGCGCAAAGCATCTCGGGAAGACACACCTGCAGCCACAACTGTCTCTTATCCCTATCAATTCACTTTCAGTCAAATATGCTGTGAAGGTGTGTCCGCCATGCTGGCTATGTGTAGCCAAGGGAGATAACTTGTACTGTCGTTGTTGTGGTGTTCAGTCTATGACGCCAGGAACACTTTTACATGAAATATTGACATAGTGGCTCATTTTTCAATGCCAAAGTCATTGCATAACATGACTGGACATCCGGCTCGATCCTTTACACTGCATAGCCCGCCGCCGTCATACATAGAATTAATTCAACCCAACACTTTGTAAACTGCTGACTCAACACACATTCTCCGTTCTACGGTATATAAGACTCGCGTCCCCTTTCTGTAGTCAACGGAGTCAACTCGCAGAACACAATGTCTAGACATCTTGATGTGTCAATGTCTTGATGTCACAAGCGATGCTCACGACGTCTCGCAAGATCACCAAGCTATCCCTTCTCTCTACATATAACACACAAATCCTTCTCTATCCGATTAGTCCGGCGCTGCTGCTCTATACATGTAACGCACACTAAACCCTTCTTTATCAGAAGTGGGGAGCCAATCTGGCGCCCCTCTACAAATAACGCACAAATCCATATTTATCAGTTGTGGGGATCCAAACTGGCAGCCCTCTACCCCTCTACGCACGAATGATATAGTACTTGATAACGCACAACCCTTACTTATTATGTTATATACCAAATTTGACCCACAACTAGCCACTCAATACTACTAATAAAGTGATCTCGTTATAAAAATAATTATCAAGAAATAAAATCTTTGTTTTCTTTGTTGTGTCTTCACGCACTTTAAAAAATAATTTAAATCAATGCCCAGTTTTCAGATACGATAATTCCTCATTAAAGTATTAAAAGATATAGGCATATATCAAATTAAACTATACAAACCTCTAGGAACACATGTACATGTCTTCGTGACTGTATCGTACGATATTTTTACGCCTATAGTTTAACATGACGAAATTTATCGTACGATATTTTTTGTCGTACGACATTTCGTGAAAGTGAACGGCTCTGAAATAAATCGCTCAAACATTCTCTTTTATAATGCCTCACTGGGATCCACTAGAGCCTCGTTTTTTTTTTCACGCTCTAGTTATTCACACAGCTCGTGAGGTTACCAAAGGGATTTATAACAACTGTAACACACTATCCTCTCCACGTAGGCCTAATTGAAAAACAGTTTGCATACGTCGTATATGCAATATAGGACCTTACTGCAATCTGAGTAGGCCTATGGCGGGAAAACGTGTACAGTTAAATGGAAAAAAAAGCATGCAGTAAATAAATTTTATTAGGATATAATAATGCCGTGAAATGTTCATAAAATAGCGTTACCAGACAGTGTTGTGGTTCGTGATCGATATCGAGCTCGTTAAACTGGTTACAAGGGTTTGCCATATATGGGCATGTTTTTCCCGCCATCATCTGAAGGTTGGCATAGTGCCAAGAAATTACAATCAATAACAGAGGAGTAAAAGCCACGTCACTTGGCCTATATCCCACACACGCTTTGCATGTATTTGCATGACCTGAAGGAAAAGAAATGGTTTAGGCATGTTCTAGACGATGTCTGAAACGTATACAGTTGTGTATACACTATACACGTGTTTTCGTGTATGAACAAGCGTCTGGGTTAATACTGGCCAGGTCAATCAGCCCCAACGTTTTATTATGTGGCCTGGGTTATAGGCCTAGTTCCGGATCTACTGAGTTGTGGTGGAAATAACCCCCCCCCCCCCCCCCCCCACACACACTTTATATATAATTTACAAACAAGCATGTGTTCCCACAACGAAGATGTGGTTTTGCCCCCCGTCAATTTGATCGAGCGGTTGTGGTTCGTGTGAATATTTCATATCGTGTCTCTACTGTTTGTCAATGGATCAATTCAGTCATGTGACTTTTTGTTTAACAACACACTTCACTTCTGAAGGTAACACGGTGCACAGCCCGTAGACAAACAGTATGTATATAAAAAAAAACGCCCTGACCGAATTTTTACAACAATACTAAACAGACCGAAGGTACACGGGTCATTCAAAAGTGTATTCCACCAGGCTCGGGCATATTAACTCAACGCCGTGCCAGGTTATACAGGAATAATGAACGCACTTCCTTTTCCACGAAAAGCCGTCCAATTAACCCGCCATTTGTATAAGGCTATCAAGGAAGTTGTTAGCTGCTTCTTCCTTTTTTTTCAAAAATCTATGGCGTTTTTTAAAAAATTTTCTATTGTTTATCTTTTTTTTTTATCTATCTTATCAACAGGCAGCATTAATCGATACAGAAGCTTTAGCTATAGGCACATATATGGATTATGTATGAACAACGTATTCTCCATATATTGGTTAACGTCTCAAATTTTATTCTTATCCCAATTAATGTTTATTTTGAGATAGGGCTTTTAATTGGAGCTGCGAGTGCATGAAGAAGATGGCGTTGCATTGTCATGACCAAGGTTAATTACGGGAAATATAATTATATCCTCACCCACACTTTTATGAAAACAAATTATAAACCTCGCGTAAGATACGCCTACCATCGCCTACGGACGAAGTAAGCAAAAAAAAAAGAAAAAAGAACAACCCACCCCTATAGATGTATACAATGTAGCCGTATCTATAGACACAGAGTACGTTAGAGTGCACAAAACGTACGGTGTAATTTCAATTATTTTTTTCACTTATACTGGCTATCATGGGTTCAATAAGTAGGCCTACTAGCTGCTCAATAATATATAACTGAACTTTCTGACATATTTTATATGCCAAAAGAGACTTGAATCGCTAAAAGTACTTGTTAAAGTACGGAAATACATTTATGTATTTGTTGTAAACCCGTCATTTTTCTCTCTTCAACCCTGTCTGTAGACTTGACATTTTAGTAGAAGGGTCAGTTACTCCAATTTTTGTAGGCATGTATATACCTAAATAAGGTTACATAATCTATTTGATGGGATATTAAAACTCTATTAAGCCGGTAAATCTATTTAATTGAAAATTTGAGTGCTACTTCAAATTCCGAAGTAGGGCGCAATTACCCATGCAAATGAGGACGTTAAAACTCAATCTGTGGCAAAGCCCACCCCCGGGTATATATTACAATAAAATAAAAGCGAGTCATAAATTTACTGTAAAGCCAGACATACATTTTTATTTTATCTCTAATTTTTGTGACAGTTTTCAAAAATGTCTACGTGACCAAAATTAAAGTTTCTAAAACGTACTTACAGACGTCGAAAATACAATGAACCAATGACCTCAAGAGTTGTAGGTCACATGAATTTCATAGTACGCTTGATGGTCACATTGATTCATTCATTCATTCGCTTGGCATGCAAACGATCTTTGCGTTTGGGAATTTGTTAAAGATGAAATTTTAGTAAAAAATCTAAATATCATTTCATACAGTTCTGAAGATAGGAACACCGAACCCCGTGTGTAAATTAAAACCTGCAAAAATCCATGGTAAAGAGTTTCCTTTGTCAGAAATTTCTTCACTATTAAAGTGTGTAAATTTTAGAGTAGCCAATAGTCACGTGACATGGTCTGAATAATATGAATGAATGAGGCTAAAGAGGGTAAACTACAAAAAGCATTCTTAATTATATTTCCTGCAAGCGTATATGTCATACTTCGATTCGCGGCACAAAACGTGCAAAATCCTATCTATGAAGTTATCACATCCTTACCCATTTTGTTTTAAAGAGAAATATAAACAACAAGAAATACACAAATGTCGAGCAGCGCCATCTAGCGGGTTTTGTTCATTCCCCCTAACAAATTATCTATCGTAAGAACTAACATGGCAGGGATACACGACAACAGAAATATGCTCTATCCGAATGTTGTTGAAAGAGATGGCGAAAATGATGACCCTATGGCTGGAGGAGATGCGGCAAATGAAGCGCAGGTTGATCTATTGGTAAGTAGCCCTTTTAATGAATAAAACAAGCGACACATTCGCGCCATTTATTCTCCCTTACTAAATGCCATGTGGCTTACTTTGCCGTGTGAGGTTTTGTCCATTTGACTACGTGGAATGTTTTACCTTATAATAAACATATGGGCGAGTCTGTGTTTGTTTGAATTCGTTTGATCGAAATGAATAATAATTGCATGTGTTTCATTCAAATTTATAGCCGTCACATTTTACTAACACAGAAACGAGATAAATTTGAAACACGGTCGTTTTGGTGTTTTGATTTTTGCAGCAATCATGGCCGGACATCCATTAGAACATGTGGCCAAAGACTTTCGTACGCATGCTCGTGTTCGCTTTGGATTTATTTTATTGAACCATTGTAACATAAGACTTGACAGTTATCTCCCATCTATAACGATCCCATACACAATTACAAGCCAAAGAGAATTGTGTTTCAAAACATATCGCGAACCTTTTTCTTCACCCAGGAGGCAGTTTGTTTACAAAGATCCAGCACATATGATATTGGCTGCTGGAACAAGCTGGCTCAAGATCGACGTCAATGTCATGACATTTTACATTGATTTTTCGCTCAAAGATTTGTAATAAGTATGTGCAACTTATAAGTTGAATGATTGTTTAAATAACTATTTTACTAATTGATTGTAATATTCATGAATAATAAAAATGTGGAATAATAATAAAGAAATTCACTTACATGCATATGTGTCATTCAGTATACAAATATTTGAATTGACTATTGTCATATATTAATAGGATTTTTATTGCATAAAAATCATTAATAAGACTAAAGTCTTGGACATAGGTGCTTTCCAGATCTGCCTACCTTGTGTATTTCAGAGTTATTTATACACATACGCCTATTAATTGAATGGTCAATACACAAATACACAAAAGTAGATATTAAAATACTAAAGTCTGAATACATGGAGGCAAAAATAACAGAAAAGGCAACAGAAAATACAACAAAATTGTAAAATTAGAAAATACACATGATTAGAAATAATTTGAAAGGTCAAAAATTGCCCTTTAACTTCTAGTAGTTGGGACAAAGTAATAGGCTTAACCACAGGGGGTCTCCTGTGGCCTGGTTTAGTGGTAGCGTGTGCGCTTACTAATCTTACTTCGATTTACAGCTCACAGGATCGAGTGCTTCTGTCGACTATCAGGTATATGAGTGAGTCACATGATGTAGCTCCGGCAATTGTGCGGTTGGTTTTTACTAGGTTTCCTCTCAGTTTTCTACTGTAATTAGGAAAAGAGCAGCGTGAAAATTGGATAATCCTTCGTCCTAAAAGTGAAATACCCTTGAGAACAATATTAAACTCCAATCAAACAAACAAACAAAACCACAGGGGGTCTTACATTTTATTTGTACAGACTGTCCAGAAATAAGAGTGTCCTAAGGTCTAGATGTTATAGGGTAAGTTTATTTAAAAAGAAATTTTTAAATGAAGAAAATACAGAAAATACTACTATAAAAGTAATCTTTACCTAAAATTTCATTCATTGTAGGCAGGTGTGGCTTTCTCATGGTATAATTGGTGGCTAGGATTTCAGGGGATTCCTCATATTTGCAGCATTTTAATTGGTTGAGATAAAAGAAGGAAACTATCGACCATTCAAATTTTATCAAATTAATGGAGTAGCAATGCTGCCTTTACTTAGCACTGGAGGAAAATTAACTTTCTAACATTATGGAAACGCTTCACATCTTGGTTCTGCTACTAGAGTAAATTATTGTCATGTTGGAATGCCGTCCTATAAGTGAAATACCCTTAATCATGGCATTTAACACCAATCAATCAAGTGGAATTCCCGGAAATTGTTCCTACAATTGCACATGGAGACGGCACCTTACCACAAGAATGAATAACATTTGTTGTTCGTTCTGGGTTATTAGATATTTATAAGATGGATAACTTTGCCATGATTTAAGTCCCATAGACCTGTATTAAATCATGCATTTAATATACTTAATGTCCATGAAATTGTCTGCTTTCAATAAAAAAATTGGCTCGGACCGGTTTAAATGTTAACTGTAACCACCATGGCAATAATGAAAATTCTGTAGTAATGGTGGTATGGTATGCCCATTAAGCTATTAAACGTTAGCTAAAATCATGTTGTGGAAGTACATGTACCTTTAATTACTGTGTGAAAAATTAAAAACGATAGAACGATCTCCTTATTTAATGAAATTTTATACCGTACATTTAATTTGGCATGTTTTCGTAGCCAGTTAATTGTTTTACCCACTCAGCTTGTACAGGGCTTGAAGTATGGGAAAATATTTTGATCCGTTATTTTAAAATTAAGCTGTGAATTTGATCAGTTTAATATTGTTATTTGACATCATTCAATTTTGATCAATCTGTCTCCCTTTAATATTTCCATCCCAATTGTATGTTTTCATAATTTTTAATTTTATATGGGTATTTTCTTCTAATTAGGGATAACTCTTATGAGTGCAATGCATCTAAAAGTTGATAGCTCTTCATTGTTTCAGGCCATTCATAATTATATGTTAGTTTCTAGAAGCAAGAATATAAAAAAGTTAGTAGGTACATGTAGATACAGACCTTCTGATTTAAGGCAAATGTGCTGTTAAAGCATATGGCAGCACACCTCAAATCAGAAGAAGTGTACTGTAGGTAAGTAGGGATTATTATTTATTTTTTTTATTCCACCGGCATATTATGCTATAGGGAAAATGTCGTCAGGACGTCCGTTTATCCATTTACCATGTAGAGGGCATGAACAGGATAAAAACAATACCACTTAACATAGATTTTTCAAATTTTGGAAACACATTGGTCTTATACTATTACTACATTCATATTTAAAATGGGGCCATTCCAATCAAATTTCGCGGGTGGTTGGAGGGAGCTTCATGTTGCCCTGGTGCTCTCAGAGCTAAAGGGGAACAGGAAGCCGATCTGTTTGTGGTGTCTGTATTGCGACCTGTTATAGTCCTGTATTTGTCCTGTCCGGTCTTTGTTTGTTGCCAGTGGTGTCTGGTGGTTTCTTTCACCCATTGGGCTGGCACGTCGTCATATAAGTGAAATACCCTGGAGTAAGACGTTAAACCCCAATCAAACAAACAAACAATCCAATCAAATTTCTGGTTTCCGTGGCAACATAAAGATACATAATAATAGTATACCAGACAATGTGAACACACTTAAAACCATACCGCTTAACACAGGTTTTTAAAATTTTGGAAACACATTGGTCTTGCACTAAACTACATTCCTATTGAAAATGGGGCCAATCAAATTTCTGGTTTCCATGGCAACATAATGATACATAATAATAGTATACCAGAGGAGTTGAACACGTTTAATACCATAACGTTTAACACAGGTTTTCAAACTTTGAAAACACTTTTGTCTAACATTAAACTACATTCCTATTTAAAATGGGGTTATTCTAATAAAATATCTGGTTGGATAACTGAGATTTAACTATTTCCATAATTAAAACAGAGTTGCAGTGGATATAGTGACTGTTTTAGCTTGTTTCTCTTTAGCTCCAATATTGATAAAATACTTCCTATGGGATTCAGTGAGTCACACTTGCTCTTTTAGTATTTATTCTTTTTGTTTTTATTCTAATAACATAAATGCCACTTTTGTTTGAAATTCTGTCATATGAGCATTATATCTGGACTCTCTGAAGAAAAAAAAGGATTGTAATTGTTATTTTTTGCCTAGCTGTAGGCTACTTCCCTGGTTTAAGGTTAGTCTATTCAATACATGTAAAACAAAATATTACCACTCCATTTTGGTGAGGAGATTGTCCCTTTGCTAGTTGATCAAAAGTATGTCCCCATTTTCCTAAACACTGCAATTAAAAAAAAAAAATTGGAATTTTTGGACTAGGTTGGGTTACAGGAAATGAATAAATTATTATGTATTGCCTCAGTTTTATGCTCATTAGACTTTCCCATGTTCAAATGATGTGTTGTATGACCGCAAAATGAATAGTCAATAAATTATCAGGTAAACAGTAGTTTTGTACAAATATGCACAGAAACTAAAATAGCTGCGTAACAAAACGCAGTGAAATATTTCCTTTCGCAAACATCTTTATTAACGTGTGTAAAAGGATTATCGCAAATTTGGAACCATAGTTGATATTATTATTGTCAACTTGCATTTGCAATTTATGTTACACCTGTGACCTTTAGTCTTTCATATTAATACTAGCAATAGGCATGACATGATGGCCTAATTTTGAGCAAGTCTGCTTACTAATCCCACTTCTAGTCTGTACCATCCACCGGTTCGAGTTTGCCTCTTGACCATCAGATATATGAGGGAGTCACATGATGTGGCTTCGGCAGTCTCGCACATGGTTTTTATGAGGTTTTCACCATATTTAAAGCATAGGTCTTGGCTGCAATAAGCCTGATATCACTTGAAAGGCTACCATTTAACATACTTTAAGATGCTGTCCACTTATTTCTTCATTTTGCATATAAATATATTTTTACCTACAACCACTGGTGTGTTCCGAGATTATAAAACAATACATCAACTCATATAAAGAGGTGCCTGAATTAAATCACCCGCGCATTATGCTGCGAATGGCACATAGTCAATTTAAACAACAATCTAATTTCAAAAAGAAAAGAAAACAAACATTGTCTGCTTTCTAATGAAATTTGTAGTAAAATTGATTTATGTAAAGCAAAGCCCCAGGAAAGATTGAATCATTTGAGACTGCATGCTTGACGTTAGTAAGTCGAGTTGACCGATCACGAATAGCTTTAGGAAACACATACCTAAAGCCATCTGTGTTATTGATAGATTTAGTCATGTGAGCTGATGATGACTGTCCGCGTGGTGGCTGTCCCAGCAGGTCAGCTCTCGTGGACGCTACTTCTAGGTTTTGAAACATAGTCCCTTGGGGTGAAAAGAAAGATTTGATTGGTCAATATTGGACCCTAATCAAAAAACCCAAATCAAAAAAGAAAAAAAAAAATACAAACCATTTTAATCTTTAATCTTGGAATACAATTATATAGCAAAAAGTTAATCTGACAGACTTTTAACTCTTATAATATTTGTATCATGGTGCTTTTGTAGCTATAATGCTGTACGCATATGCAATATTGTTGAGTTTGATGGCTAATAATAGATCTAAGTGCAGATAGACTTACATTGTAGAGGTTAGTTACACTTATTTAAATGTTTACAAAAATAAAAGCCAGCATTTATTTTACTGCGAATATCATTGACTACTTTACAATAGACAGCATTGTCATCTAACAGATCAGCAATGTTTAACGCCTTTCTGACAATTTAGATTTATGTTTTCATCGAGTTACCATGACATTGTTAAAGTGCCAAACAATGTAACTGTTTAAATAATAGCCATTAAGAACATATCCATCACTTGATAGACCTATGTGAATTTGCTTGCTAACCTGAAACTGACAGAGTAATTTGGATAAAGACTGCTTTGATGCCACACCTGAACTTAAAATAAAAGTTGCCACCTGTATCACTAGAAGATCACAGACATCAAAAGAAAGAAGGTGACATCTGTAATGCATCATGTGCTCCAATAATCTAATGAGTTACTGTGACGGTGAATCTAAAGGGTAATGAACATTGAAAAACGTCTCTGTTGGCATTGGATGTTATCATTAATTTATTATGAAGACAGATCAAAAGTTAAAGAAAAGAAATCAGCTTTTGACGCTCTACAGAATCTCTATACAATCAGACAGTCTCAAGACGCTGGCCAAAAACAAGATGATCTTTTTGGAAGATCATCCAAATGCCAATAGATTCATTATAAGTTTCGGGCCGCGATAGGCCAGACCTGTATATTGTAACTGGTTTTGATTTTACATCCGAAACTTGCGCCGATACGACCAAATGCTGTGTTACCTTGGCAAAGATGACCTTGGCAGTTACTTTCTCGTTTACCAATCCATGGACCCAAATTACGCAGCACAGTCAAAAAGTAGATACAAAGTATAGTTCTGGACATTTATGGCTTTGAGTACAGTTTTCTCGAGAACCCTACAAATTAACAAAATTATGATCACTGTATACCATGTACACCCTTTGAACTTAATTGTTTAGGACGATGAAATGTCCTTAAGGGGAAAAAAGGAAGATTAACAAGCTGTTTCGTCCTGTATTTTTCATATTGCCCTAGGCGATAACAAACTTGGCGGTAACTCATGAATGCTTTATTGTTCTTGTGAAATATACACCTCTCTTGAAATCCATTCATATTAACCAGGTCAGAGGAATTTAACTTTAACAAGACGGGTCTTTGATTTCGTGAAATTTTTTTAATGTCTGTTAAACAAGCATGGTCAGCCAAGTGAGACGGAATCTGTGGGGTTAAGTTTCCTACAATCTTTTTCACTCACATGTGTGTCAGACAGTCTCCAAAGATTAAGTGTTTCTGCTACAACGATAATCTAACATTTTTCTCATTTATTAGTTATGTAGACTCATTAACGAATCTAATTAACATTTTGAAGAGCTCCAGACACTTTCTCCTTAATTGGAGCAAAAAGATTTAAGATATCACTATGTCAAATCCAATTTATATAGAATCTTCAATCTTGTGGAAACAATAGGCGAAAGTAATTCACAAATAAAGACAGTGTTTACACTTAGTCTGATGGAAATAATTTGACATATTCATGAAAATATTTTGTTTAAATGATGCAATATAATTATTTAAATGCCTCCAGTAAAGTTCTGCTGCCTTTCATCAACCTTTTTACATATATTTTAAATGTCTAATTAAAAAGCCAAATTATTTTTGGGGCAAAATTTTGTAATTACTTTAGTGCATTTGTACCACTTTTTATAGGACTTTCAAATTCTTTCTGTTTTGTTTTTCTGTTATTTGTTTTTTAAGAGAAAAGGGAAGTTTTTTAAGAGTAGTGGCTCTTTATTATCGCTCTTGAAGTTTTCTACCCTTTCAACCATGGCATATGTGTTACTCTCCCTGGTCGGTTACTGTTTTTAAAAATGGAAAATTAAACTTAATCCATACTGTGATACACCAATGCCATTTCCACAGATTTTTTATAAAACAGATTGCAGTGACCTGATTTGATGGCAAGAATGACTCTGTGTGCAGATTTGAGTCTTCTGTTTGAAAACCACCCATTGAAACAGAAAAAAAAGCCATGGTATCATTCCAAAGCATTTAATGGATACTGAAGTTACACTTGTGACAACAGGTTTTGTTTCCTACCAAAAAAAAAATACTTTCTTACCAACCCATATTTTTCAAACCTGTTACCGTACCTGAAACATAAATATTTATTATGAACGGCCTGTCTTGTGCAACCCGTGTGGACAGGAGCTGTTTCTGATGATGGGAGGAATGTCTCTGAAATGGGAGAAATACATTGTTGTCATTGCATACACATTCCTATTTAAATATCACAAGTTAAATGTCAAATATTTACACTAACTGACCACTATGGAGTCAATGTGTCACAATGATACTTAGGTTTTGAAATCTGGCCGATGCGCTGTGACGCTTGAATCAGTTTTAATGAGTAAATTAATATCCATGTTAGATACATATACATCCACTAAATCTGCCATAGAATTGCATCATTCCATGAAACTGGCATAGTCTTGTCAATACTTATTGAGGTGGGAAAAAAAAGATGCAGAAAATAATAAGCTTATTGACCTGCAAGTAACAGGAATAAATTTCAGCATGAGCATTTCTAAGTTGGAACACAGGCACAGAAGTACCAAGATGCATATATTTAAATAGTTTGTGAATGTCTTGTCTTTGTTTGTTGCCAGTTGTGTAGAGGGTGGTTTCCTTTATAACTGGGTGTCCAATTTTAACAGTTTCCCTATCTCCTGCATGTTCAAGTTTTTTAAAACAGGGTGTCCAAATGAGGCAATTGTGCACTTCAGGGTGTCCGTTTGGACGGGTGGACACCCCTTGGTTGAACTGTACTGGCTGATGAATGACTCCTCTATTCAATACCCTCATCATTCCCAGAAGAAAGTTTTAAAGTGAAACTTTCATTTATTATTGAAACCATTTTCGCAGGTATTTGTTAATTCACTCATTGCTGCTTTGAAATACACTACTTACTCGAGCAAAAAATTTGTTTTTCTTATGGACAAAAATGTACATATTTGTAGTGTATCTTCCATATTAAACGTACAATACGAATTGCAAAATCTATTATTCATTTCAGCTCTAAATATTTTTCTTATATTTCCTATGATAGTTTTCATTGACTAAATAGGGCGTCTCCAACGAACACATGTACCATGGAGTCGGCGTGTTTACAACTGATGATGATCTGACAGCCACATGTTTTGCAATTGGATTTGAAAACCACATTTAAAAATAAATGTTGTTTTAGTGTTAGCCATCCATCAGTACAACAAAAGTGTTGTTGCAGGTGCAGCTACCTGTACTGTAAACAAAGGTAGCTCTTTAGAATAGTTATTAAATATTTTCCATCACTTAATGAAAACAAAGTGTATAGTGTTCTGATTTTAATGATTTGCCTGTGGTTATATTTTCATATGAATGCACTCAGTTTCTCGGTCACAGACAGGAGAGGAGTGTAGACAGGGTTGAAATGCTCTCTTTCTTGTCAAATATATCACTCACCAGGCTTCAAAACACATACTTTTTTTTTCTTTCGTTCTTTCTGATTTATACAGTTATGTGCTGATAGTGTTTTTTATATAAGCATTGGTCCTATGGGTCCCCGGCTAAGGTTAAGCTAAGGTTACCATGTGTGCCTTATAATCCTTCCTCGTTATATTCTGGTCAGGCCTTCAAGTACGTCTGTCGCCTTCAGGTTTAAGAGTGAATTATACAATCATAATGTAGCTTTGGCAATTGCGTGGGTGGTTTATACAAGGTTTCCTCTAACATATATAAGCAAGGCCCGTGGCGTAGTGGTGAGCGGGTGCGCTTTCTAAGTAACACGCCTACTTTGATGTACCATTCACTGGATTTTTACAGTTTTTATGATGTTTCCTCCCGGTTTTCCACCATAATAGGGCAAGGAACTGTGTGAAGGGGACAATCCATCGTCATATAATAATAAGTGAAATACCCTTGAGTACTATGTTAAACCCCAATCAAACAAACAAACCGTATTTAAGCAAGGAACCGTGTTAAATCGATAATACGTCATGTTAGTGACACACCCTTCAGATGTTAAACGTTTGTTCTCAACTGTGTCAAGAGAGTTTCCTTCACCCATTGGGCTGGCCGTTATGTGAGTGAAATAAACTTAAGTACAGCATTAAATCCCAATAAAATTTTTAAAATCCGTTCTGGGATATAAGCCAAAGTTCTGCAGCTTCTATATTAAGCATAGATACCTCTCAGAAACAGTCAGTGTTAAAGCCTGAAATGCTCACATCACAGAATTTTTCATAGAAAACAAATGTCTTATTTTCCAGTTTCTCCATCTTTTGTTGGAAAAAGGCTTTCCCTGAGTGAGACCCCAATCTGTCTAAAATGATTTTCACCATTGTAGTTTTCACCGTTTTAAAGGGTCTGAGCTGAATCCAATAATAATAATTTCAGAATCAAAAGCTCAAACTAGTTCCACCAAAATGACTCCGATGTCAAACACCAACAAATGTACAATTAAATATATACATTTTGAAAGTGCCAAGAGTTGTACAATTCCACCACAATATATGGCTTTTCTTTTTTCTATATATTGTGCTTTTGCTCTCCATTTTTTCTCTTCCTCTCTCTAGTGTTATTTGGCTGGTGGCTGGAGGGATCTTCATGTTGCCCTAGTGCTCTCAGAGCTAAAGGGGAACAGGAAGCCAATCTGTTCGTGGTGTCTGTATACTGTAGCATCCTGTCGTTGTCCTGTATTTTTCCCGTTCTTGTCTTTCTTTGTATCCTGTGGTGTTGAGTGTGGTTTCCTTCACCCATTGGGCTAGCCTATCCTATAAGTGAAATACCCTTGAGTATGACGTTAAACCCCAATCAATCAAACAAACAAACTGTAGCGTTATTTAGTTTCGAAGCTTTATTATTATCTGCATGTTTGAGTGTGTGAGAGTATGGAGGGGAAACCAAGTTTTATTATTATTATTAGCGGCAAGCCGATATAAATAATTTGAAATTAGTAATCCCTGTCAAGATTGAAAAGACACAGAGCCTTGACCTTGTCTCTGGTTATAATGTGATCATTAAAAGCAAAAGAAATTCCCCAGTAATCAATAGAGCTCCCTGAAATCTTTGTATCTGTCGCAGCATCTACTGATTATCTGACTGTTGCCACTGATCTGGCCTACATAACCTCCAGTGATAAACCTTCCTTATCCTAGGCTCAAAACATCTTCAATTTCATAGGATCGATGTCCGGACTAGTGAAAAACAGATACTGGACTTTTTTTCTATTATATGTGATAGGACATCCAATTAGTCCAAATAGTCCAGAGTTTCAGACTGTCAATCACAACTGACAATTAAATTATAATTTGTAGCTATTTTAAAATTAACCATAAAGTTTCTAGCACCTATTGAAACAATTTTGTTGGTTCTGATTTTATTCGAGCAAATTTTGTACTTCGGGCCACTCCTTCTCTTTCCGCCCCGTGGGGGAGCGGGTTGGCCAGTCCTGCAGAATACTCCCTCGGCTTCCTCGGTCGATCGTAAGAGGCG